>JAXGGA010001297.1:0-158649 GCA_038373865.1 Uloborus plumipes
CTCCGAGCCCTTCAATTATGTTTAGAATTGCTTATTACACTTTATTTTAATAACCTAAAACTCCAAAAGTTTACTTCAGTGTCTGAAATCAGAAATTGTAAAATTCATTTAAAATGTATTTTGATTATCAATATCAAATTTAAACATGTTTTGGACAGAAATTTAGGTTTTTGACAATTATGTCAAAAACCATGTCAAAAAGGGGTTTTTGACATGACGGCATGGATGCAAGAGCTTCTGTCTCAAGACGGATTTCCGTCTTGACGAGATTGCGAAGACTGAGCTTGGGACGGAAAGACAATTGAATAACTTTCTTCAGTTTTCAGTTAATAAGAAATTTGTTTTCTCAATGTAAGAAAAAAATTCCTAGAACCCTTAACCTTTCTGTATCTAGTATTTTTTAAGATATCCTGAGTTGCGATTTTGGAATCTACAGTTTCAAAAAATTACTGTAAGAGAGCCCTTGAATCCCATTCCTTCCGTTTACGTTTCCAAAATGGCCTACAATCGCGTATTTAGGACTTTTTTTTTTTTTTCAAAACTCTGGGGGAACTCCCGGACACCCTCCCCTCTCAGGGCGAGGACTCAGTCACCTTTCTCACCTTTAGTCACCTTTTGAAATTTTGGTCACTTTTTGTCACTTTTTGGAATTTTAGTCACCTTTTTAAACCTTTCTTGAAATGTGTTTTAGATAAATCCATTTTTGATTCATAAAATTTTTGAAAAATATGAATATTATTTTTCTTACCTGAAAATAAATGGAATTTTGAAAAAAAAAAAAAGCAAAAATCTGTCATTCAACCATTAAAAAAAGGGATGTGGGTCATTCACAAAACAAAACCTTTCAGAAGAAACTGTTTAAAAGTTTCAGGAGGAAACAAAAAAACAGGTGCACCTGTTCCAAGTATATTTGGCAGGGTTTTTTTTGTTCTTGAAACAAAATTCTGTTGGTGATTTGCATAGAGATGGGGGGAAAAACAGGGTCAAAGTTCTTATCTTTACTGTTATGTTCTTATCTCTTTTCTGCTCTACCCCCCACCTTCCCCAAAGAAAAAACTGGCTGCTGATTTAGTTTCATGTTCAACAAATGCTTTTTCTATGCCATACTGCAAGTCTCTTTGACCTTGAAGCATGTGTGTAAGGCATAATTGGAAAAATACCCTTTAATTTGCAGAAAAAATGTAATGCAAAAAAGAAAATATCAGGAAAAAAGAAGTTCTTTGGGAAACATCTTTTTTTCTTTTAATTTACAGATATTTTTTTTTCTCATTTTCAGAAGTGATTTATTACTACGTGCTTTTTACATTTCATATTGCTGTAAAACTTGTTTGTAAACATTATATTTGAAATGCACAATTTTGACTCCTGCTAAGATAATTTTATTATTTAAGATTCACCGATGATCCCGAATAATATATTTCAGTTTCTGATAGTACTGAGTATCAAATATGTTCACAATGTTAGAGGTAGGTTTAAGGGAACCAGCTTTTCAATGTCTTGACCTCTAATGTGTGCCCCCCTCCACATTACAAATCTGCATTTACACAAATCTGCATACTATTTTTATTACTATTCTTTATAACTCTCTCAGTTAAAAAAAAATAATGTAAAGTTTCAAAATTTCAATAAAATCGTTGCTAAGCACTCTTGCTAAGTGATAGCTCGCTGTGACACATGAGTTGACGAACAATTGTTTGCCTTCCACGACTGGTAGAAATTCAGAAATGAACCGCCAACATTGGAAATCGCTTTTTAATGAAATAAATGAATATTTTCTGGTGGAGATTTGTTTATTTCACTCAGTAGAAAATTTTGTATTTTTTTTTTTGTGAATTTTAAAATTCTTTAATGTTTGAGTTAAAATTTTAAAACTATTATTGCGCGTCATGCGTAAGGTTTCAATTTTTCTGTATCCTTGAAATATTTTACATATTTTTTAAACTTTTTTTGTAATAACATTAGTTACTATGATTTTTTAATAACTGCATTTAAAATTACTTTTTGTAGCTCTCACAGCAAAAATAAACTACATTTATTAAAGTACACATTACATTTATTAAAAACTACATTTATTAACTACAGTTATTAAAAAATCATAGTAACTAATAACATTAGTTACTATGATTTTTTAATAACTGCATTTAAAATTACTTTTTGTAGCTCTCACAGCAAAAATAAACTACTAATGCATTGGAAAGAATTTTTTTATAAGTTTAACATGTAATTTTGCTGATGTATGTAAGGATTTGGTAAAATTAAAAAAAAAAAAAAAAAACATTTTCACAGCACAGTGCTCACAAGACTTAAAATATGATCTAAAAGTTTTTCTCTCTTCTGTATTGGACATGTGCCGTTGTATATTTTCAGAACCCCCACCCCCCAAACAAAAGACATTATACTTTTATTCATATGAAATATCTTCAGTTTTATTATACTTCAATGTTATTTTATTTTCACCTTGTAAGTTATCATTTTGCTTCAATTAAAGTTTCTGATTTTTCAAATTTTATTTTCTCACTCATTCGGTATTGGCAATACTTTTTAGCGAACATTTATGCTTTGTATTTACAAAGAAACAAGAAAAAGAATGCCGATAATTTTGCAATGAGCTATTAAAAATATGAAAAAAAAAAAAAAATATGTTCATTAAATACATTGTCATTATCTTTACTTTATAATTTCAGGTGTTAATTTAATTGATTTTAAAGAAAAATCTTTGAACATAACATAGAGTTTACACTGAAAGTTTTTTAAAAATATGTCCTAAAACAGTTTATTTTGTTACTTCCAGCCCTATCATATTCATGTTCAGAATCTAAGTTTTTTAAAATAGTATGTAGAGGCTATTTTGGTGAAAGTCAGAAAAAAGGACAACCGTTTTCTTCTTTTTGAATTCTTAACAAATTACTTTTGGTCACCTTTTAGTTACTTTTTTGTCACCTTTTAGTCACCTTTGTTTTAAAATTTGTCACCTTTCTCACCTTTTTCTAAGACCATCAGCAGTCCTCGCCCTGTATTATTGACCTTCATTCAATTTTACGTTTTCGAAGCCACGATTTAGAAAACGGGCGAAGGAGAGCCCCCCCCCCTTTTACAAACAAAATAATTGAAATGCTACACAAATGCTTTAAATGCACAAAACAAAATGCTTGAAATGCTACACTTAAACGGGCTCACATTGTTACAAAAATCAAAAGCTCAAAAAATTCAAATTGAGCAAAAATATTCAAAAATTGAAGAAGTTAAAATTAACAAAAAAACATTCTTAAGTACGCGTGGGGGGGGGGGGGGGGGTCAAAATATTTTCCGTCTTGAACACATCACTAAACTTGCACCCATTCATGAAGGTAAAAACCACGGTTAAAACCAGATAAAACCTCCGACTCAAAAACTTGCCAACCCTGGTTCCTAGGTATCCTAGTGAAAAATCGACCTACATTCTTTTTTTAAAAAAATATCTGAAATTTTAAAGGTTAAAATTAGAAAGACACTGATTTATTGGTATTTATCTGTCACTTTGTGATAAACCTATCCACCAATTTTAGCCACTTAATGGGCTGAAAAATTATTTTTTATAATGAAATGATTTTTTCTTAGAACAAGTGATTATGCTAAATGAATTTTTGCCCATTTATCGGCTAAATTTGTTTTTTTAATTATTTTTGTTTCAAATAAGAAACTATGCTGAGTAAATTTACTACACCAAACCAATAGTTTTTAACTCTTAGCTGTTGTGTTCCCATTTGATTCAAAGTTTTGAAAATATCATAGTAGGGATGTAAACAACTAATTTATATGCAAGGCATGTCCAAAAGTTCAATTTTTGTTTCATTTTTTACAAAATTATTTAGCTTTTCACAAAAAATGGACCCCGTAAAAAGTCCTGGACAAACCACTGAAGCTAGTTACAATTAACATTCTATTTTTATATTGGTACTAGCGGTACCCGCACGGCTTTGCCCGTGGTATAAAATTAAAAGTTCATTTGTAAAATAATTGATATAGCTGAAAAAATGCTCTATTTTAGTTGTAATTCAACTATAATTCCTTCAAAGTATGATATAAAAATCTGGTATGGAACCCACGCTACTTAATTTTACGTGTAAATTTCTTAGAAGATGCCTTAAGTGCTAAAATAGTGCTTGGAGTGAGCAAGATAACAGTTCAAACATTTATATCCCTAGTTTGCTACGAAACAATGCAAAAAAAAATGTTTTACAATGATTAATCTCCTAAATATCGCCGATTTTAACATCATTCAGTGGATTTTTCGCAAAATATCGCCAATAGCGCCAAATTGAGTCCAAATAAAAAAAAGAAAACAATTTTTTTCGCTAACTTGGCGATATGTCGCCAAATTGGCAGCAAATACTTGACGACCAAAAGCTTGGCGATATATTGCCAAGTGGTCGCGCCAATTCATATCACTTTTGTCTGCATTGAAATGAACACTGATTTACTCCATAAAAGGGGTAAAACACCCCCTTGGAACATTCGAATGCAACCCCAAGTGGAGATGCACAAAAATAAGCTAAAAGAGAAAATAAGAACAATTTTGTTGCTCACAGAAACCAACAGAAAACTTACCAAAGTTTAAAAGACGAAGAAAGTTTTCTTTCCTAGCTTTAAAAACAAAACAATACATTTTCCGAAATAAAACACTTTAAAAAGAACGATGCAATAACGCAATTGATACGATATTCGGTTAATCTGTGCTTTAGGTACCCTTTTCTCGCTAAACGGGCGATAGGCGCGTCAAGCGTGGTAACCCTGGCTATTTTGCGTAGTTTCTCTCAAAGCTTTCACCTCCGCGAGACACGCAAAAACGCGCCAAGTAAGGTCCTAAAGCATTTTCACCGGGAAAAAGACAGGGTTGCCAGAGAATTGAAACAAAAAAATACTATGCCTCCTTTAAAAAAAATATTACAAAATACTACTGTTTCCAAACGTTGCCAAAATCAATGTTGCTAAAATGCGAAATCTATGAAAATGAAAAAAAAAAAAAAAATCCGCCAAATCTTTTAATTAAGTCATTAGAATATTGGAAACAGGGTTGCCGGAAAAATACTACGCTCCTTATTTGGACCGAGAAAATATTACCGTAGTATCAAAAATACTACGTCTGGCAACGCTGGAAAAAGAACGAAACAAAAATAGGTATGAACACGTAACCATGGTAACAACATGAAAAGTTGATTTCCGTTGATAAAATAATTCATTTCATGTCTCTTTTCAAACAAATTTTATTCTTGAGCCGAAACCTTTTAGAATCGTTTGGCTTGCTTTACTGAAGGTAAGCCTTGAATTCCGGGATTCTAAAAACAATTGTTACAGCTATCCTGATGATCGTAGAAACTTCGAAAAAACTTCATTTTGTGCAGAAAATTTCAAGCTTTCGAATGACATAAGACTTGAAAATGTGTATGAAATATTTCTTCCCTATTTTATCGAATTTCCGCTAAGAATTCGAACAGAAAAAGAACGAAATGGAATTTTCGAAAAATCGCTTCGAGGTGCAAAACTACATGCTACAAACTAATTTTGTGCCAAGTGGCATGAAAATCGACCGAACGGTTTTGGCGCTACGCGCGTAACAGACAGACAGACCCACCTTCAGCTTTATTATTAGTAGAGAGTAGAGATCATACCACTCACTGAACTTTTTAGATACACCTTGGAATTTTTTTTTTTTGTCATTTATTGTACATTAGTTTTATGGTACATGTATGCTTATTTGTGTTCCGCTGAAAATGAAGCATAAAAAAAGCATCATTCCAACCTTTCTTTTGTGTTATAGCCAATAAGCTAGACCAGCTCTATAAAATCTAAGATGTTTAGAAAGTCCAGGACAAGAAGGAAGTCCATCTATTTTTCCTTTCTTGAGTCCTAGATAACTAGCATGATGAAAAAAAAAATTATGCAAAATAGGTTTTTAGGTTATCCAAATAATTTGCAATTTCAGTAAATAGTATTTAAAATTATTTTATTTATATTTACAGACACAGTTTTTGATCCAGGAGTGTGCAGCAATTTTAAATAGGCCAAATTTTGTATCTACATTCTGCTACGCAATAGATTGTCCTCTTCAGCAACAGAAGGTAATTTTTTCTTATGAAATGTTTTATAAACACATAAACCTCTTTAAGGAAATGAAGGGCCGGGGGGAAAAAAGATGAAAGTGACCAAAAAGCGATTTCGAGAAAAAGAACAAAGTTTGATTTCTCGTAGCTCATTATGTCGTTTTTCGAGTTTTCATGCTCATTTCGGTCGTTTCTCATCTTTTTTCCCCCTTGTTCTACCAGATGATACTAGTCCTTCATAGCAGGGTTGGTAAGGTTTTGGACAGAATGGTAAAAACCACGGTTTAAACCATGGTTTAAACCGTCCTGTCCAAAACCCATGTGTCTAAAACTGTCCTAAACTGTCAAAACTACATTTTTAGTACAATTTTATATTTTGAACAAATATCAAAAGCACAAAATTATACTTGAAGTTAAGACTTAATTTATTTAATGTAAACATTTATATGTACATAAAAACAGATATAAGATTTTCAGCTGATACTAATCGAGCTACTTAGAAGTTACTATTCTTCATTAAAAAATGAATTAGTTCTCATAAGTTTATTTTATTTTATTTTTAATGCTAGCTAAAATTCTTTTAAATATAGATGCAAATGAGGGTGTTCAAAAGGTACAATAATCGACTTACATGCAAAAAATCAGTTTTGCAACTAATTAAAAAGATACACAACATTTGAGAATGTTACAGCGACATTTACTGAATATTTAATTATTTCACAAAGTATTAGGAATAAATTTAAAAGTAGTACAAATTATCTGCTTCAAGAGTGCTTTTTTGACAGTGCTACCAATTCCTATTTTATGAAATTTTTATGCAGTGGAGTTATGAGTAAATTGTTCATTTTTTTAACGTATAATTAAAATTACTAATGTAATTAAATATTGTCAAATTTTAATTAATTACAACTAATTAACACTAAGAAACTAAGATGTATGCATCATCAATATTACAGCTAATAGAAATTAGTCAGCTTAAAACCCTTTTGCCATGCTTTAGACAGTTTAAGACACTTTTGGACAGTTTAAGACACTTTTGGACAGTTTTCGACAGTTTTGGACAGTAAAACCCACCTGTCCTGTCCAAAACCAGTTTTGGACGTCCAAAACCCCTACCCTGCTTCATAGCCCCTAGATTGCGCTAATATCTCAAAATTGACGAGAAAGTGACTTACATCTTTTTCCCCCTGTCCTTTTAAATGCATATTAACATACATACATTCAAACTCCAATGTAAAGCTGATAATTGATCTTACTTTATTGTGCCGGTATGCAATTATTCAGTATCAAATTAGTTATACGTAGAATAGTGATGTTCAATGAATTTGATCAAATAAATAAGCAGGTTTTTTTAAACCAAATGTTTTATTTAAAGAACTATTTTTTTTCCTGAAAAAGTTTTTAAATATTTTACACCTTGTAAAAGAATGAAATCTAATTAATGCTTGCTTGTAGCTTTAAAATTTGGAGGTCAACAGTCTTATAACATCTGTAGCTTTTATAAATTAATACCTAATGTGGCAAATAGTTCTTGTTAATAAAAGTGCTATATTTATGTATCCCCATGTTATCAATTTTTCCAGAGTTTGAGACCTTCTGCATATCTTTTGCCACAACTGAGTAAAGTACTTAAGTTGTCTCCAGTTCAAGAAATTGCATTTGGTTTAGCCCTTTTAAATTCTGCTGTGTCTGAGCATACAAGTCACGCTTCAAATTTTCTTAAGCAGAAGCTTCCGGATTTTATAAAGCACCTTGTCGAAACAGGTAAATTCCTAAGTTAGTGTTTTTCTCTTTATTACAGTAGCCGCTCGTTATATTGTGTTTGTCGGGGAATAACAAAAAAGCTTGATATAAAGAACATTCAAGTAACTGATGTGTGAATCTTAATATATATTACTTAGTTTATGCTTATAATAGGACTAATTTTTAAATGTAAACAACAAAAGGAATTATCTCTTTGATACTTTTTTTAGCATACCAAATGAATAAAAAATATTTAAATTGATTTGGTGGAATACCAATCAAAGTTATTACTCTTAAGTTCAGTGAACTCAAAAGAATGGGATATATGCTTTATTTATTGGTTAAAAAGGTAAGTAAACAAGTTTCCCTAAGAAACAAAGGTTTTACAACTTAAGTGATGGCAAATTTGAAGTAAAGCCTTATATTTTAAAAATTTTGAGAGATCGAGAAAAGGTGATATATGCAAGAGAGCAATAAACTATAATGAGGGATTTCTGTGTTAAAAATATTACAATTGCTTGGTATCTTGAGTTTTAACAAAGCTACCTTTATAGAAGGCGTGAAAGTGATTATGAGTGATAGTTAACTTGGTCAAAAAAATAGTAATTGTTAAAAGATAGTTTTTTCAAAAGTAACTCAACAATCAAATTACTAATGTAATTATCATCCATTTACATGAACATATGATGTAGTAAATGCTCATGTAAATGTATATGCTAAATTACTGTCAAAGAAGAAAAAAATGCAGGGCCGTATGCAAGGGAGGGGTTTATAGGGTTCAAATCACCTCCGAAATTTTCGAGCTTGAAAACTTTTTCGCTTGAAAATGTTCATTTGAAAAATCACAAAATTAGGTCCTCGCATAATTTTTGTTCTTTATTTGAAATTTCAGACCTCAGAGACCAATTCTTCTTAATTTAAAAGTGAAATATGCTATAAGTCTCAGCAAAAAATTTAATTTTAAGAACTAAGCACTTAAATGAGTACATGCACCCAGTAGCGTAGCAATGGGGTTCAGCGCCCGTGGCGAACATAAGAAATTGCGCCCCCCCCCCCCCCTTTGCATACGGGCAAAATAAAAATTTGCTATTTTAGGCCTCCGATTTTTTTTTTTATAAATAGGACTTTTCATGCTTTGTATTTAAAGTGTCCTAGAGAAGACATTTTAAACAAATAAAATCGTTTTATTGGTACGTCGTTATTTAATAAAAATTAAGGCGAGTCAAGAGAGACAATTGTAAACTCTCTAGCTTTAAAAAACTTCCAAGATGTACTGTTGAGTTTTTTTTTAAATACAGCTTTTTTTTAACATGGGCCAATAATAAGGAAGGTATTAGCAAATACCACAACGACAGTGCTCAGACTGAGAATGATAAAAAATTTGATTAGATTGTACCTTTATGTACCGTTTTATGGAAGTGGCTGGTCCCCCTGAAGTAGCGTAGGGTACACACGTCTTCCCTCAACATTCATTTGGCGTTTTCTAGTTCATAAATATGTGAGAAACAATAACTATATTTATTTATTTTTATAATAGAAAAAACTCAAAATATATTGCACTGACGGGATTACAAATCAAGCCTAATCCCTCCCATTAATACTAAAACGTAGGTACCTACATATTGTTCTCTCGCTACTTTTTGCCACAAAATTTTTTTACCAACAGGTTGGTAAAAAAATTTTTATAGCAAAAACTAGCGAGATAATTATATGTGCGGAGTTATTTTCTGCCATCATTAAATCGCATTCCAAAAACCTGTATCCGAAATGTTTTCAACAAAAGCTTGCCGAATTTTGAAATCGTAGAACGTTATTTCCGAAGTATAGTAATTTTAATAAGTTGAAGCGATATCGTGAAAAAAGTGGCAAGAAAGAAGCAGAGAGATTTTTTTTTGTTTTTCTGCCCTCTTTTAAGGCGCCTCCGCAGTGAGCCTCGAAAGTTTCGAAGTCAATGTTAAGTCTACGGGGCAGTTAATTCCGGATTGCTTTATCGCATTTAAATATTTTAAGATAATTTTTTCTGCATAAGATTCTTCACAGCAAGACAAACATCGCGTGTTTTTTAAATTTTTCATTTTCTCTAAAAGTGTACTGTTAAATGCAGTTGAATTTTTGACTTGAAAAATAAGAGGTGCTTTTTGCTTAAACACTTCATAAATATCCAAGATGAAATATGAGCTCAAAATGAAAAACAACGCGTAATTCTTGAATGTTTGGGCTTTTCAGGGATACTTTTTACTTAATCGTACTTAGATTAGAATAAGAGTAATATGGAATTAAAAACGGAGAAAATTTGTAAAAAACGAGGAGTTTTCACGTAAACCACGCCTCCCGTCGGAGACAATCACTGGGACAGTGGGGAGTCAGGGGGAAGTCGTTATCAGCGGAGAGTTCGTCTTCAGGGCAATAAAAAACACGTGTTTGGAGTTGGAGGGAGGGGATGGCAGTAACAAAGAGTTCCAATGAGTAAAGAAGCATTTCTGCCATGACTTTGCTTGCGTATGTGGAAATATTTCATATGTTGTGTCACATGTGGATAAAAATATAATTTTTAATTTTGTGCCAATAGTTTAAATCCTATGCTGTATTTGATTTCATTTTTATGCATTGTTTTTTAAATCTTCAAAATGAGCAGCGGATACAAAAAAAAGAAAAACCTCTACGAAAGGCCGTCAACTAAACTTAGTTTAATGCAAATAATTTCTTCACTCCTTAAAACGCAAGGATTTGAATCAATGTTTATTCTATGAGTTATGGGTGAATATCAGGAAAAGTGCCAATTTGACCATGGAAATTTTCAATTTTGAAAGATACTCAGAAAATAAAATCAATAGGGTATTTCAAATACACATTCGTAACAATTTTTTTTTAAAAATTAGGGGCATGGTCAAGGTGAACATTTACTCCCAATTTAGGGGGGTTCTATTTGAGCATTACCGACATGATGAGAATGCTACCGATCTGATAAATATTACAGATTTCATACTTAGTGTACAAAAGTAAACACATTCACTACCTTTTATGTTTAAAAAGAAAATAATTTTACTTAGAATATAGTAATACTTACACAACCTGAACGCTTTTTTGTTTCATAAATAAGATTGGAGACTAATTAAAAGTTAGTTAAAGTTTAAATTAGTGCGACAAAGTTTTTTTTCAAACAGATAAATAGGTTAATAGTTAAACAATCAAAATAAAATAAAATTCTTAACACAATCTTAAAAAACGAAATTAGCTCAAGACAGTCAGAGTATGGCGGGGGGGGGGGGGATTTGCACTAAACTGTTCTTAAATTTTCCATTTTAAAGCAAAATTATATTTTGGGTGCAGTAGTTACGAACGAAGGTCTGAATATTGATGTAAAAAAAAGAGGGGGGGAAATATCAATTTTGTTTGAAAAGTAAAATTTTGCGGAAAAACTATTGCTTTTGAAGCTAAATAAAAAAACAATAAATAAACTGCTTCCAATAATGGAAAATTTGAAGATGCACTTGAAATTATCTTTGTTCTTTAAAACTCAACTCATAACACGAAGAAAGAATTGCGAAAAAACATCGGTAACGCACGCATCAGTTTCGTAACAAATATCTTCTACTTCGGCGCTGCCGACATGACAAATTTCCCGCAATATGATAGCTGAACATCCCTAATAAAAGATTTGAAGATAAAAACACCTTATTATGTCCATGGCAATAGGTTTCTTTTCCATTATGCAAAAATAAATTGAAAAATTAATTTATTTTGTGTCTTAACTTCCGCTGTCGACATGACACTTCATTTAGTAGAAACAGAAAAGTCAAGATTGAAAAAATCTTACCTGTAATTCAATGCAGCCGAAGTGAAAATTTTCTATCGGAACTGAAACATCACATGTAAGAGCTTCACCCAGTGTAATTTTTTGGCGCCAAAAAATGTTTTGTCTAGATATTTTCATTCCGGAAGTTAGCTCACTTGTCATGTTGTGAAAACTTGTGACAAGCAGAAATTGCTTTTTTTATCGATCTAAATTAATTTTATCTAAAGCACAAGAGTTAATCGTCATAGATGAACATAAAACACGTTATTTAATTTTGTATTTGTTTCTGCTGCGATGTTTTATAATCCACAGGATTTTTTTTAACTTTGTGATTGGACTGTGACGCGCTGCCGACATGACATTTGAGGCAATAAAAAAAGTTCTATTGTCACAAATTAAAGTAAAACCTGGAATTTTTGTCATGGATTGTATGTGCGACGCAGTTTACTGTATGAAAAAAGAAAAATGGTTGGTTTTTATTTGGAAGTGCTTGAGAAATTCATTTGTGACTTAAATTAGCACTTTTCCTGATATTCACCCTTGTATGATCTGAAATCTTAATAAAATACTTCTATCATTACGATGCCCAGTTTGGGAAACTCCTAGCTTAGCGCAAGGCATAACATTGGATTACTTTGAATGTTACAATTGCTTGCATTAATGTAGCAGAAAAATTGTTCATTACCAATTAACCCTGTCAATTCTTAGTTTAGAACTGACATTAAAACAACTTGCTTTTATCAATTAAGAAAAATAAAAATATAGATGAGAAAAACATTCATTTTTTTATTTATTTATCTTTAAGTTCACGCGATGTTGTTGGCAACGATATCCTAAGTTTTAAGTAATTGAATTATTGATGTTTATTGATTTATTACAGCAGTAAAAAAGTTTAAATTTCACTTACTTTTTACTCTGCAAAAAAACCTGACTCATGTGTTTGATTGGCGTTTATTTTTTTTTCTGAGGGGAGGAGGGTAATCATGTCCTGATTTAATTAAAGCCCGTATAGACTTAATTAAAGCTCAAAGTATAGTTATGGGTTACATGCAGATCGAGAATGAATAGGCACTTTTTAAATTGGATTCGAAAAAATTCCCAGACTAAAAAAAATGTGCCCCTTTCATTCTCGGTGTTCGATATGCATAGGGCACGAGTGAAATAAAAGTGCAATATTATTTGTTTACAGCATCATTGTACTGCAGTCAATAATCAGGCAAATGTTAGGGGGGGGAGGAGTTCATGGTTCAGACTGCGATACTGTATCTTTTTCGGACTAAGGAGGACTCAAAGGATTTTCAATGTCCCCTCTTTATTCTGCTTTAGCGAATAGCAAATTTTACTAGTAAGGGTCAGGGCTGCGGAGTCGGAGGAAAAATGGTCGACTCCGACTCCGGGATTTTAAAACTTTCGACTCCGACTCCGACTCCCGACTCCTGCTTTTTTTTATTATTTTTTTTTACCCAAATATGAAGAGGGAAAAACCCTAAACAAAGGTTGAAATATTAAGACCATTTTTAAAAGTTTCATTTTTATTCATGGTCGTAGCTAGGACTCACTTTAGGGGGGCAAATAGCAAGCTGGGGTATCCCAGTCGGAGGTCATGAGAGGTTATTGTGACCTCTCAAAAAGTTCAATTTTCTCACCACATTCGCCTCAATTCTCGGAGGTCACTGTGACCTCCCAAAAAGTCCATTTCCTCCAGAGCAAAAGACAAGTGCCGCTATTGTCATTTGACTCCGTACAAAACTAATCATTTTCTTGTTAAATGGTCAGACTTTATTTTAACACATTGCATTTTTGCTGCAAAGACCCGCCATTTGAAGCACTTTTTGATGATCCTAGATGCTAAGGATTTGGATATTGGACGCTGAAAATTTGTATCTGTTAGTTTCAAAGATATGTTTTCACCTCCATAAAGTTTCATCCAAATCGGAGGTGGTCGGAGTCGGAGTCGACATGTTTTTCAGCGACTCCGACTCCGACTCCTTTGGTCCAAAATCAGTCCGACTCCGACTCTTCGACTCCGACTCCGACTCCGACTCCGCAGCCCTGGTAAGGGTTATCCTCTGTTTTCTATGTTTGATCCGTGGAGTTCATTTTATACGAGGTCGGCAATCAGGGTCGTGTTTTTTTTTTTTTTTTTTTAATTTAATCTTAGTACTTGTAATAATGTAATTGAATTAAACAATTCAATTACATCACTGTTCCAATTGTTCGTGTCCAATTGTGATGGAAAGAAAGTGCTTTTTCTCATTTTGTCCAATGTCTGCCGCCACCCAAAAGTGGAGAAAATACCAACTCCGTGAATTTGATTGCACAATTCAAGAGGGCCCCACAGATGGCTCAGACTTACTGTCCTAAAAGTTATTGAACCCTAATTTAATGACTCAAGAATCTTATTCCACAACACTGAGATAAACGATTTTTTTTTTCGTGTTTACCTATTTGTGAATTGAATTGAAGGAAACCAGGAAAACTCGTACAGAACTATTCTAGGCAACATGTTCAGGGCCACCTGGAGCCAAGTCAAGCTTCGTATCAGTTTGGTCGGCGCGTCTCCTCTCAAATAAATAAATGAAAGTAATACCACTCCTGCTCCGTTCCGCGCCCCTAGTTTCTGACTAGGTTGGCATGGCCTTTTCTCGGGGCTGAACATGTCACAACGTATAAAAGCGCATTCATTGTCTTCGAACTAGATAAACTTTTTTTTAAAGAAACTACGTTTGCAATTTAAAAACATCATCTGATTTGTGCAATGAAACACTAAGTATGGAACAAGGATATATTTTCATTTGAAAGCACTGATGGCGATAGGGACAGCATTAAATTTAAGAATTTAAATTTATCCGCCATGATGATGCCTTGGATACGTTTCTGGGAGTTAAAATGAGTAATCTATGTGCCATTTTAAATGAATCGAATCGAATGTACGTGTATACGTATCATCATACAGTGATGTAATTGTGGGAAAAAAGTTTGGAGGAACTTACCTAGCGGCGACCCACCAAAAGAAATGGCGATTTGAAACCCATCTACTTTATATTTGCTTTACTTTTACAATACCCCCCCCCCCCTCCAACTACAGCACAGAGAAGATTTTTAAAAGTCTTTCGGAAATAGAAATGTTACATATTGGCATTTGCATTATTTACAAAAAATAATAATCATAACTAAAATATATAGAAGAAAAGGATTTTTTTCAAAAACAAAATTGATTACATATTGAACTTTACTTTAAAAAATGTCTTCTTTTCGCGTCTTTCGAGGGTTTCAATCACGATGGGTCAGGAAAGAAAAGCTTTGATGCGATCCAAAAATTTACGCGTCAAACTTGGAACCTTGCTTTGGAAATTAATAATTAAGTGCTTTGGAAATCTAGGCATCAAATTAAAATTTGTAATTTCAAAATGCGACTAATGACCGCTTATTTCTGACTCTAATTGGAAAATGATCCTAATATTTGTAGTAGCCAATTATTTATATGGGTCATTCCATGTCAAGTGTACGAGGCGTCCCCACTCGACCCCCTCCGATTTTGATGAAAATTTTTTTGGATGTACATATAAGACTTGCAAGAAGCCATACCAAATTATAGCTCCATAAGCCTTATGGTTTAGCCAAAAAAAAATTATTTTACAAAGGCCTCTTTTCGTGTCTTGAAAAAAATGACCAAATCGTCAAGTTTGTGCTTTTATTGCCCGCGACCTAAGACAATTATCAGGCTCAAATTTGATGATTATGATCACTGTTTAGGGTAGAATAGCCTACTGGAGCAACAAAAGCTCCATGCACTGCAGATTTTTTGCAATTTGCTGCCAAAGTTGGTAAAATATCGTATTTTGGCAAAATTTTACCATACGTTATCAGTTTGTATCTACTGAAAGAATGAATTTCTGAAGCTAATTCTTTCCTCGTTTGTAGCCTGATAGTTCTTCCGAAAGGTGTGTGAGTGGCATCTTGATAGCTCAAATAATTGCTGAATTATGCGAGTTCAAATTCCAGTCAAATTTATTTTTTCTCAATTTTGTCTCAATTTCAAAGGGCAATATCTCAAAAGGGTCATCTTGAATTTCAATTTTCTTTACATCATTTAAAAGAACACACTTTTCTTAACCAAAAAACGTTATTTTTGTTCTTGAGACAAACCAGTTTCAAGGAGATATTGCAGATCAAAAATGTGTACGTCATTCAACGTGAAATCAAAGAAAAAAAGACATAGACCTCAAAAGTTGACGTCAATTTGTTTTATTAAAATTTACAGGAGCTATTGTACTTATGTTCTGATGAAAAAACCCTTTTTTAGATATTTTTGAACTTTAGTTTTTGTGTGCGCATCCGTAAAAAATCAAGAAATGGCAAAAATAAAGTTTCGTTTTTTTCAAAAGTAATTATCTTCTTATAGCTGCTATAAGATCTTGAGTCTTTTCCTATGTGTTATTTTAAACTCTTGAAACAGAATTTCGGATGATATGTCACTTGGCAAAGTTGTAGGACAGTAATCTTTCAAGGTCATACAAAGCATTTTCTCATTTTTCATTTTTGTTTATGGGCTAATTGCAATCATAGGCTGAATATCTAGACACATCCTCGGCAGTATAAAGAATGGATTTTTATTACTACTTATCATATTTTTAATTACTATTGTTATCATTTACATGGTGGAAATAATTGCAATATTCAACTCTATCGAAAACTTATCGCTTTTTAGAATAATGGCTTTGCAGTCCCATTATACATATTTTTTATCACGTACACATCATATTAACTGTTTTATTTATTATTTATCTCATTTATTAATTATTTTTATTTTTATTTTTTTTGAAAAAAGAAACAATGCTTTTTATGAATTTAAAATATTAATGACACCTTGCTAAATGACATATGATCCGAAATTCTGTTTCAAGAGATTAAAAATAAGACATAGGAAAAGACTCAAGCTCTTATAGCAGCAATACGAAGATAATTATTTTTGTTAAAAATGAAACTTCATCTTTTGCCATTTCTTGAGTTTTTACGGATGCGCACACAAAAACTAAAGTTCAAAAACATCTAAAAAGGGTTTTTCATCAGAATATAAGTACAATAGCTCCTGTAAATTTTAATAGAACAAATTGACATCAACTTTTGATGTCTATGTCTTTTTTCTTTGATTTCACGTTGAATGACGTACATATTTTTGAGTAAAAGTGTGTTCTTTCTAATGATGTAATGAAAATTGAAATTCAAGATGACCCTTTTGAGATATTGCCCTTTGAAACTGAGACAAAATTGAGAAAATAGAAATTTGACTGGAATTTCAACTCGCATAATTCAGCAATTATTTGAGCTATCAAAATGCCACTTGCACACCTTTCGGAAGAACTATCAGGCTACAAACGAGGAAAGAATTAGCTTCAGATAGTCATTCTCTCGGCAGATACAAGCTGATAACCTATGGTCAAAATTTGCGTAAATACGATTTTTTACCAACTTTGGCAGCAAATTGCAAGAAAATTTAGTGTATGGAGCTTTTGTTACAGGGTAATTCCATCGTGACTAACATAACATTTAGAGTAAATTTTTAATCTTTCTTTCTGTGTGTGAGCCTTATTTTTGTCACAATACCAAAAACAAGGTGTTATTCTTCTCCGCATAGATGAGTTGTTTAAGTTAATATAAAAAAAGAATAATATTAATTTCATTTTTGGCAGTTAGAGGACATTTTGATCAACGTGACTAACATAACAGATCTGTTTCAAATCTGTTATGTTAGTCACGTTGATCAAAATGTCCTCTAACTGCCAAAAATGAAGTTAATATTATTCTTTTTGTATATTAACTTAAGCAACTCATCTATGCGGAGAAGAATAACACCTTGTTTTTGGTATTGTGACAAAAATAAGGCTCACACACAGAAAGAAAGATTAAAAATTTACTCTAAATGTTATGTTAGTCACGATGGAATTACCCTACACAAGTAGGCTATTCTACCCTAAACAGTTATCAGAATCACCGAATTTGAGCCTGATAATCGTCTTAGGTCGCGAGCAATAAAAGCACAAACTTGACGATTTGGTCAATTTTTTCAAGAAACGAAAAAGAGGCCTTTGTAAAATAATTTTTATTGGCTAAACCAAAAGGCCTATGGAGCTATAATTTGGTATGGTTTCATGCAAGTCTTATATGTACATCCAAAAAAAATTTCATCGAAATCGGAGGGGGTCGAGTGGGGATTTTCTCGAAATTTGTAACACTTGACATGGAATGACCCATATTTATTCCGCAAGTGGCGATCTTGATGTTTAGAAAAAGGGCATTTTTAGTTATAAAATTTTAATTCCGTGCCTGTGTAAGCTTAAAATCTGGCATGCTGTGTTTCAAATCACTGGTAGGATTTTCATTTTTCATCATTTTTTTTTTTTTTTTAATTTACGAATGTATTTATTTGATAGAATTTAATAGTTACTTCATAAAATTTAGTGAGATTATGTTGGTTACTTATTTTGCTTTTCTCCCCCTTTTCTAAACCGATCATAATGCACAAATAATTCCATTATTTAGTAAATTTCATGAAAGAAATGAATCAGCTTTACGTACAACAAAAAACTGAATAATTTTATATGGCGTTCATTTTTAAGGAAACCATCAATATGTAATCATGTAATTTACGTGTTCATTATTCTCAAATTTTCATTCATTTGTTGATTTTAAGAAAAAAATGTCTGTGCGTGGAAACATTTTTCCAAATAAAATCAGATATCTGTTGAAATGTACAAGCATTAATAGGTGCGAGTAAAATCACAGGGACGAATTCCACAACGTAAAATGGCAAATTGAGCCAACCTAACTGCCTTTCTTCTTTCAATTCAACAAGGGAGAGGCAGCTCTGATTTTCGCCTGAAGCTTCAGATTGCTATTCACAATAGGGGTTCTTTCTCCCCTAAAGTGACGGGGACGTGTGCCCCCCCACTTTCTCCTCACGGTACAGTTATTGGTGGTTTAAATGTCAATCACCTCACAGATGTACACTCCCCTCAGAAAGAGAAAGGAAGCGGTGTAAGACGAATTCTGATATTCTTTTCCACTGCAGCGTCCCCTTAAGTGGATATGACCGACCGATTTCAGATCAGCCTTTATATAGACCCCAGGCCCCATATATCTAAATTATATCCTGCCAAATAGATTTAAGCTAACAAACTGAACTCTACCAAAACATAGTTGTTCAATCTGCATGGTTTGTGTTGTAGCGTGGGGGCGCAATTTGCGCTACTCGGGGTAGTCTGTCTAGTTTTTGTCTTTTAATCTGTTTGGACTTGACAAAAAAAAGATTTTTTTAAATGGAAAAAAAAAAATAATCGCTCAAAATGCTGCCCTCCAGTCTGCTGCGCCCGTGGCAAGAGCCACTCCTGCCGATCCCTAGCTACGCCACTGCATGCACCTACTTTTGAATGTTAGAAAAATCTACTTATATTAAAAACTGAGTATCTTTCTCACTATCTTTCTTTCTAACTATCTTTCTATCTTTCTATGTCACGCTTCTTTCTCCTGAACGCCAATGAACTGAAAGTCGAACCAGGTACCGATAGATAGGTAATTTTTCAAGCTTCTTTAGTTTCAATTGATATAATTATACAATTTTAATTAGCGAAGATATCAATTAATAAGTAGTCAAGTTTAAAGCGATTAAGCCTAATAAATGATTAAATATGAAAGCCATTGTTGCATTGCAAAACGTGGTTGCCATGAAACAGTAATAAAAATGATAATGCGAATTTTGAATGAAGGCTTAGCTAAATCAAACACGAAACTCATAAGCGGGCGACTTACATAGTATTTTTATCGCTAGATACTTGTAATATTTTGAAACATTCATTTGTTGAAGAGCCATCTACTTATATTAAAAACTGAGTATGAATGTCTGTTTTTTCTCCTTTGAGCGAGCTGAACTTACTGAAACTTTCCTCACCATCTTGAAGGCGCGAAGCATCTCAATAATTCGAATGATTTTTTTTATATAGGAAAAAAGTAAAGGCGTGAAGCGCCTGTAAGCTAGCCGCCTTGGCGGGGAGTAGTTTCTTTAAAATTTTTTCTCACTACTTTCAGGGCACGAAGTGCCCGTGCAACGCCTGGCCACGTGCGTGGTATGTCTTGAAATCGAATGAACATTAAATTATATAAATAATATAACTTCAGAATGAGGTAAAAGTTAGAGAGGGGGGACGTTATGCATCAACATGCCGCAGGAAGCTAATCTAGCTGCCCTGGCAGCTAGTATATTAATTATTTAATGAGCGAACAAAGAGTTAAGTAGTGCACACATCAGATTTGATTTCTTCAAGCGTACATTGTTTTTTTATATATGCTCATGTCAATGCCCTTGTACCTTCCTCTCTTATTTAAAAAAAATCTATTCTAACAAAAATCAATAGCGTACAGGAACGACATCAAATTTAATAGATCATACAGGTTTCTCAACAAAACCCTCCCAGTCTGGTTACGGCCCTGAAAAAATGCTAGCTTTGCTTGCAAGCTTAATGTAATAAAAAAAATCTTCAGTGATGATAGCATCAAAATAAATTGAATCGTTTATTTCGAAAAGGTAACATCTCTATTTTGATCTCCTCTGTCTCTTTAGAAAATTAAACAGCGCATGGTTATATTTTTGAATGTCATAATCAATGAAAAAATGCCTTTAGTTAAGTACACAATTACTGCAATAATTTACCAAATAACCATTGATTATGACATTCAAAAATATAACCATGCGCTGTTTAATTTTCTAAAGAGACAGAGGAGATCAAAACAGAGATGTTACCTTTTCGAAATAAACGATTCAATTATAAAGTACAGTAAAATTATCTAAAGTTCGATCAGAAAAGTTACGTTACATGCTAGAGTGAACTGAAATTAGCCTTTAGAGAGATATGCTGTTTAAAATTAACCTGAGTAATATGTAAATGTAATATATTTACAATATTTGTAAAACTAAAATGTGGATAACAATAGCAGAGTTAAAGAATTACTCTTTAACCACGTGATCCTTGGTGTTCACTTGGTTGATGTTCAGTTCTGTCACAATTTTTTTTTTCTGCGCCCTGTGTCAGAATTTTTTTCTGAATTCTGCGACAAATTTTCTAGAACCAATTTCTTTCTACAACATTCGAATATTATTTGACAAGAAATATATAAACAACCGTCTTACAGTAACAAAAACTGTTAATATTTATTAATAACTTAACATTTATACTATAACTTCATAGTTTTTAAAACTCAGTTTGAGCAAAAATTTGATTTTTTTTCCCTTCTCAACTAAAAATATTCACTGATTTCTCATCCTCTTATGGGTATATTTTTACTGTATCTTGATAGTTTGATACAGCAAACCTTTTACACTTTTCCAGACATTAATTAACCTTTAGGAACCGGGCGGTACACATGTTGTACCGTAAGTCTTTTTTTTTTTAGAGGTCGGGGTTGAGATTTTCACTTGAACTGGGGATTTTTTTCAAGGTTTCATGCGTCTGGTACAAAAGTTTGTTGTACTTTCTCTTTTCAATGGAAAAGAAATCTGTGGTTTAACTGTCGTACTACCCGGGTCGAAAAAAAATTTCTATATGAACAGCCCAGATCCAAAAGGTTAAGTACTATTAATATTCGAACATGAAATAGGTTTTTGTTTTGTTTTGTTTTGTTTTAATAACTGAAAACATGTCATTAACAAATAAAATGTTTTCTAGTAAAAAAATAGTTAACTGCTGCTCTCCTTACATCCACAAAGAAAAGATAGCCTAAAATGTTTTAAGACTTCAGTTCATAAACATGATAGGGGGACCCCGACTTTTCCCCTGACGTCAAATGATAACTCAAAATTTTGTTCTTCAATTTCTAAAAATTACAAAGTTGGAGAGAGCATGAATCATCTTCTTTTAGGTGACTTAAACGTAATCTAAAATGGCGGTTTGCTTGAATTATGAATTAAACAAGAAGTTCTGTCAAGAACTAAACGAGCCTACTTTCCCGTACATCGAAATCGGCATTGTAGCATCTGATCAATATTCTCTTGATTATCTGAAACTGAAAATTATGTCAAACATACCTCTATAGCACTTAAAGCTGATTTCTAAAAGCAAAATATACCCCTCTCATCAGATGAAATAGACACGTAAAAATTAAATAAACGAGTCAATTAAGTTTTGTCGCACCTTTTAAAGAATGTAACTGTTATAGTTCTTCCGTAGAAAAATTCTACAATCGTTTTCAAAAGAAAAAAAATTAACAAATAAAATAAAAGTACAAAGAACTTCAAAACACATTTTATCACAGAAAGAAAAAAAAAACTCGTTCGTTAATAAAATGTCTTGAATTTCATTTTTAATCCGTTGCCAGTTGTTAAATATAGATAAAGAATAAAATGAACTCGTGAATGAAAAATTTTTGTTAAAAAAAAAAATCGTCTGCCAAAAAAAAAAAAATCATAATAATAATAAATTAAACAAAACAAATAAATAAATAAACAAAAAATCGTCTGCCCAGTCAGTCATTTTTTTCTGAGCCGGCATTTCCGCCATGTCTGCGGAGTCGGAGTCGGAATCAGAGTCCTCACAGAAGATTATTCAGAAAAGTACTTTACAATACATTATTTATCAAAACCATTTTCTTACAAAGTTAGTTTGAAGGAAATCCGCCTTGAAGTTCAGAATCAACATTCAATTTAAATTTCTCCGTAGGCGCTCATGTTAAAATTTTTTCTGAACGGTTCATCATTGAACGAAAAATTGTTCAAATTGAAAAGTGAAATATGGGAAGGAGCCTCTCCGAGATCTTTCGAACAAAAAAAAGTTTATTCAATTCCGACGGTTCACTTAAAAGTTATCAGGTGGGGAAAGGTTGTTTGAACGGTTCAATGTTGAACGAAAAAAATGTTCAAATTGAAAATTTAAATACGGTAAAGAAGCATCCTTGCCGAGATCTTTCGAACAAAAAAAAGTTTGTTTAAATCGGACTGTTCACTCAAAAGTTATTAGGTGTGAGAGCTTTTTTGAACGGTTCAATGTTGAACGAAAAAATTGTTCAAATCTAAAATGTAGGTACGGGAATGAAGTATCCCTGAAAAGATCTTTCGAACAAAAAAAAGTTTGTTCAAATCGGACTGTTCATTCAAAAGTTAGTATCGCGGGACCGGTTATTTGAACGGCTCAAAATTGAACCAAAAATTGTTCAAATCAAAAAATCAAATATGGGAATGAGCTGTACTCGCCGAGATCTTTCCAACAAAAAAAAGTTTGTCCAAATCGGAATGTTCATTCAAAAGTTATTAGGGGGGGACAGACAGACCGACCGACAGACACACAAATTCCCCATCTCAATACCCTACTTTCAAATTTTTAATTTTTCGATATTTATTTCATTTTTTTGTTTCTTTTTGACTTTTTTTTACTTGGCGATATTTTTTGGACTTGGCGACATTTTTCGGACTTGGCGACATTTTTTAGATGCATTAAGCCAATTTTAATGCTTTTTTCGTTTATTTTATTTTTAACGGGAAAGTAGGCTAAAAAGGAACAAGTTCAAGTTTTAGATTTAAAAATGGATAAAAAAATTGCTTTGAGAGCCCCAAAGTTCTTGTAACAAAAATTTCGTACTTATGGACATTTCATCTGACAAGGAGGGACTAGATACTCATATGTACACAATTTTATTTATGATGATTACTTTTATTAAGTTGTGAGAGAAGCCTGTTTTGTGTTTGTTGATTTTTTTTTTAAAGCTATTCATTATTAATAATAAACTGATGAGTTGTGATTTTTATTTCTGAAATATGTGTGTAACATTAAAAAATGTAGCTGGAGGTTTTATTCAGAACCTGGTTTTCTGCGTGTTTGGCACCTTTAGAATCTTTCCTCTCTTCATGATCAGGTGTTAACTAGTGTACCAAAGCAGTTAGATATTAAACCAGTCTTCTAAAATTTTTTGTAGTAATCTACTATTTGTGAAGAAAGAAAATGCACCCTGTTTCAATTGAAAATGCACTTAATTATTTTTCATTACTATGCAATACATAACTTATTTAAAGCAGTAACATAACTCAGCGACAGAAAAGTTAAGTTCAAAGTTACTCCCTGCAATGCTTGAGACAAGGCATCCACCTCTGTTGATACAAGTGCTTTAAACTAACTTAAGCCTTCAGTAGTAACATATTACTGCTCTGACAGGTGGCTGTATCCAACACATGGCAGTGAGATTTTACTTGCGTTTAACAAACACACTTCCATACACTAATAAAAAGACATTTCTGACTACAGCACTCTCAAATATCTAATATTGGAACTATTTTTGAAAACCGGTGCATAAATTCTAGACCTAACTTACTACTTGTTTCACCTGTCTATATCTCGCTATTTGGCCTTTGCGTCATTTCAAAGAGTTTGAAGAGAAATTTTCCTTTCTAAAACACCCTGCATTATATTAATAATTGTGTGAAAAGTATGTGTAAGAATTTCATTGATTTATAAACCAATGAGAGTTTTGATTTGAACTTAATGTGTTAAAATGAAAATGACATATTTTTAATTTATCTAGCAGACTCACAAAGTCAGGATCCTTTTGACTTACCTCCTGTGATCTTGCATTTGTTGCTCAACCATCTCTTATGTGAGACTAGAGGATTAGATATATCACCTGATCTTAAATTTTCCATTTGTGACTCCATACAAAAAAGTAAGTTCCTTAACTAATGTTACATGTTTCGTGTGCATATTTTCCTCTTTGTTTATTAGTGTACTTAATGTTTCTCTTTGGCAGATTTTAAAGACAAAATACCTGTTTTTATATTGCCTTATTCACAATCTGAAAAAGTTGATCCTGTCATGGATTCAGTTAATAACACTTCAAAACCGGTGAGTGAACTTTTGATTTTTAATAATGACTGCATTTCTTGTACAATTTTAACAATTAAGATTTCATTTTCATATGAAATTGCACACTTTTACTATTATGTAAGTTTTGATATGGAGATTTTTATCACTTAAAAAAATAGTATCTGCTTTATTAGCACAAGATTTTTTTGGGCTTCTCTTTTTTTTACCATGGTCCTATTTTTAGCGCTTTTGTTTTGAAGGAATTCTTTAGTGGATATATAAAGGATAGGAGTGAAAGAGAGCTTTTCCTTAACTTATCTTTTTCACTTGAGCTAATGCTGAATTTTTGGCGGCTGGCTTATAACTAGAATTATGGTATACTCATTTTATTGGGACACCTCTGTATTTTCAGGTTGACCCAGTGTGTCTGTATAGTTTTTGAAAGTTATATTCTTTTTTTTTTTTTTTTCATTTGTTATTTTTTCACCATGTGTGCCAAATTGAATTTTCATTAAATGTGACCACATGTACTACCAAAAACTTTGTTAAAAATGGTGGTATTGAATCAAGAACTCTACTAAAATATTATATTATCATAAGTTATATTGAGATGATGCACATTTCTGGAGCAGCTGGGACAAACACAAAATACTAAAATCTTGACTTATTACAAGCATTGTCAGAAATTTTCCCACAATTTCAAATTATGTTTAATAATGCATAACAAATCTCATTTTTAAATCGAGCAATTGGAAATTTCAAGATATGTCATCTGGATTCTTTATTATTTTTCTAATTATGAAACATAAGTTTAAACTCAAAATAGTATGCATCTTTTCTTCCCCTGCCATCTTCTATTTTATCTTTAAAAAGCTTTTATTTTGGTATTGATCAGTATTAGTTTTCATTGGTTTTGTATCCTTCATTCCTTTAAAGATGTGAAGGAGGAATTTCACACTTTGAAAAAAATCTTTACCATGTCTCTGTAAATCATAATATTTCTCTTGTGTTTAGGCTGAAGATTCATACGTAGATGTTATTCAAGAAATGGGATACAGTTTCACAGCAAGGTGATATACTTTTGTTCTATTTGAAGTCATGAGATAATGTGAAATCACTTTGGAAAAGGCTTTAGTGTTTTAAAATTCTCTTCTGTGTTTTAGTGTTGAAGAATGTACAAACAACTTCATTCAAATTGGGTTAAGAGAACTTACTGCTCCAATAGTGGCGCGTATTCTCTCCATGATGTGTCGATCTCATGTGGGGTTGACCGATGCTGTTCCAGTTCAGGTGTGTATAGAAATATTATTTGTCTACTCATTCATTTCTGTTGATCTCTAAGCTGTCAATATTTAGCAAAATTAATGTATTTCATACTTTTGTGAGGTAATAAATTGCTTTTTCCTTTGGGAGTCATTTGGTTTCTGGGTTTCCCGGTACTTAAAAAATTTTAAGCAAGAGGTTGTCAAAAAAAAAAAAAAAAAAAAACTGAAATGAACAAAAACTTGCCAAAAATCTAAAATCTTGCTCTTTCAGATCAATGCATGCAAAATATAAAAAGATTTTTAATTGAAATTTCTGGTCAATAATCTGGTAAAAGGAGTCCACAGTTTCTAATCTTTGTTTTTTATTTTTAGTATTTATTTTTTTAAATTATAACTTTCTGTACTAAGTTTTTATTTTATGTGATTCTATTATCGTTAACCTTGTTTTACATTAAGAATTTAGTGTCTTTTTCTTTCTTTTTTTATAGAACTTAAATAGCAATAACATGATTATGTGGAATGAGAATAAAGAAAAATCGGATGGAAATCAACAGCCTACATGGAATGTAGAAATTTTTGTCCAAGTTGTTCATGAAATGGTAATTTAGTTTTGTTTTTAAAACAGTTTTGAAGCATTACATTGTGGGCACATTCTTGGAGATCCAATTTAGCTCTAAATTTTTTCTACATTCTACAAAATGCCTCTTTTATTGCTCAAATAATTTCAAATAAAGATGCTGCATGAGAGCATTTACTTTTTGGTATTTAGAAGAAACTGTGCATTCACCATTCAGGAATCATGCAGCATCGATATTTGTCTAAAATTGATAGCAATTGATTTCTAATTCTTATGTAGGCTATTAATCAGGAATAAAAATTTTCCATAGATTTGAGATTTTCCACTTTTTGTATTTTTTCTTTCTTTCCACGATCAAAAAATTAATTTTGCTACAAGTTTAGAAAAAAATAAGTAAAATAACACTCATCATTAAAAGGAAACTGAAAATAGATTGATTTAAAGTAGTAGAGGTTAAAATTATTTCGAACTTCCAAAATTGTGGAAATGTTTTTAGGATGCAGCAGGAGGGTCATTCCGTGTCAAATCATCCGGAAAATATCACACCACCACGGTTTTAATAAAATTTGCAGCAGTTGGAGTCTTTTTGATGCTGATAACAAAAATACCACTTATATTGAGATAAGTGAAGGGGTTGAAAAGTTATAGCCCTTTAAATATTTTGTTTGGTTGCTCATTTGCCGCCATTTTGAATGACATATACATTTGTACAAATGGCTGTAACTCTTTAACAAATAGTTGTAGAGCTTTCAATTTTTTTTTATTTTGTTCATAATAGTGTAAGCTTTAATTTGAATTGAGTTTAGTTGGTATACCTGTTTTACAATGTTTCCTGCGAGTGTTTTCTTTCAGTTTTTTGACTCAAAAAATGAAGTAACTTTAACAGAAAATTACTCACAAAACTTTCCCCTTCGATTTCAAAAAAAAAAATTTTTGCTCAGGTACCTTTAAGTGTGTTTTAACACCAGATAAAAAAAATCTTGATGGGCTATTCATATGATTTTTTTCAAACAGAATTTTTTAATTTGCAGACAAAAAAAAAAGAATCATTTCAAAATAATGTTTATCGCGTTCTGTATTCCACAATATGACAATTACCCCCCCCCCCCCAAAAAAAAAGAAAGAAAAATCCAATACATGGCAATTTAAGAGACTTTCATCATTAATATAACCGCCAAAATAAGAACAAGTAATGATTTATTAGTCAATAAAGGCATTTAGTACTTTAGAGCCCTAGCATACTCGTTATACATTAAATTTGCTACTCAAGAATTAAAAAAGTAAGTGAATAACATTATTATTGAAAAACACTTCATATAAATAATATAAATTGTGATAAAGACATCAGGCTTATAAAATAATACCTAATGTTGCAGAGGAGATAAGAGTGATGTACAAATTGCCAAGTGCAAAGGTATAACAGTAAAATTTTAATTTCTTTAGTATTTCATTAAAGATCATAGTTATTTTACTAAATCCAGATTTTTAGAACAGTGAAACACATATTTTATTAAATACATATAAATTAATAGCAATAATTTTTGTTCATCTAGTTTTCAAAATTAGTTTACCAAGTTCAGAAACATGTCTTGTCCTCTTGGTGTGCACTAAAGCACTAGAACTTTCACTTAGTTTATACGTCTTTCCAGTACTCGTACTGATGTCAACATTACAGAGAATGTGAGTCAAAGGAACAGTACAGCTCTCCCGTTCAGGCCAAAAGTAAGATGTTGCTGGGCCATGTGGCTTTGGCTCAACTTTCCCTTACCAGCAGATGCTCTACTATGAGTTGAAACTCCATGCAAATTTAATGGGGATACTCCGATTGAATTTAAGCTTTAGTTCTGAACTTAATGTTCTTTTTCTCTGTGAACGAATTCTGGTGCAATTTCATCAGAAAAATTATCAAGAGAACCACGAGAGTGTTCTTCACTAGGTGAATCGTGTAAATGTCCTTCGCTAGGCGAATCACACTTTTCTTCAATATTGCACTCATAAATTAGTTTTTTAGCATGCTTCCTGCAAGTGGAAGATAACTGTTTTCCAGGAACAACATCAATTTTAAGTTTACTTCGGTAAATTTGAGCTTGACTTAAACTAATAGCGCGTAGTGACGATTTTTTAATTTGATTCGGATGCAGGCTAAAAATATCGCAGCATTTCCTTTGGTTCCCGGTATAACAATGCAGAAAATACTTTTTATGTATGCAACACACAGTTGATGTTTCACAATCTCTTAAATTACATCTTAGCACAATAAGTTCTCTGTTTTTCGCAGAAAGTTCAAATATATCTTGTAAACTGTTTAGATCACATCTCTGATCACTGATATGCAACCCGACTGTACACATTGCAGGTTTTGTAATGATAAGACTTGAATAAAATAATGAGAAGAATTTCGACTCTGAAAAGATCAGACTGCGAAATAAAGAGTAAATGGCTAATTAGATAAGAAAACTAAATAAATCGTCTGCTAAATGATTTAACTCTGACTGGCCAAAGCTCAAATCGTCTGCCAGATGTTCTAAATCAGGTTAGATGAAAAAATATTGTCTGCCAAATTTTAAAATGAATCTGACTGATAAAGAAATAAATCCTCTGGAAAATAATTTAAATCTGATAGCTTACAAATTAGTCTTCTGTCTAACAATCTGAATTCTTTTCGCTGAAATTATTATCCTCTGCGGAATTGTGTTTATTATTTATCATCTGCCTAACTGTGATAATTATCTGCAGAACTGTTTTTATTATTTATCATCTGCTGAATAGCTTTCTTATGTCACGCAAAAAAAAAAAAGAAATTGTAACAAGACAAAATTGAGGTTTGAAAAAAATCATATGAATGGCCCATCGAGAGTTTTTTATCTGGTGTTAAAACATACTTAAAGGTACCTGAGCACATAATTTTGTTTTAAATCGGAGGGGGAGTTTTGTGAGTAAGTTTCCGTTTTAAGTTACTGTGTTTTTTGTCAAAAAACTGAAAGAAAACACTCGCAAGAAAAGATGTAAAATAGGTATACTAATTAAACTCAATTCAAATTAAGGCTTACACTATTATGAACAAAATATAAAAAAATGGACAGCTCTACGACTATTTGTTAAAGAGTTACAGTCGTTTGTACAAAAATGTATATGTCATTCAAAATGGCGGCAAATGAGACACCAAGCAAAATATTTAAAGGGCCATAACTTTTCAACCCCTTCACTTATCTCAATATAAGTAGTATTTTTGTTATCAGCATCAAAAAGTCTCCAAGTGCTGCAAATTTTATTAAAATCGGAGGTGGTGGGTATCATGGCCAGGATGATTTGACATGGAATGACCCAGGATTGAAATCTTAAGGATGACCTGTAATTATCGGCGAATTTTGCACTCTATTTTGGCATGTTGCCAAAAACATAAGTTCAATTTTCCTCATTTTATCCATTGAGCTGTTTTCATCCCTGTTTAATAAAAATATCTTTGATTAGGAAAAAGGAATAGTTGGAAAAAAACCTGTAAATTTATTGAAAAAGGTTTTTCAGTTTTGTCCCTAGGGGTATATTTTCACTTTGGGAAAAATTGAAAATTTTCAAAATTCTTGCACAAAACTATGTATTTTAAGAATTTAGAGCTTTCATTCCAATGGTTTTTTACTTAGATACGAGGGCTGTCTGAAAAGTTTCCGACCTAACATGGATAAAATATATTTATCGTCCAAACTGGCTGTTACTTTTTGATATAGTCTCCTTGTAAGTCCACACACGTCATCCAGTAATGCTCCCATCCTTTTAACCCATCCAAAAGTAGTGATGAAAATGTGTCCTCAAAAAAGCTGTTGACAAAGTTTATGACCTCCTCATTTGATGAAAACCTTTGTCCTCCAAGTGCTTCTTTCAGCTTTGGGACCAAGAAAGGGTCGCTTGGGGCCAGGTCTGGTGAGTAGGGTGGGTGTTCAACGACTTGGAGCCTTAACTCGTGAATTTTGGCCATTGAAACCACTGAGGTGTGAGCAGGAGCATTTTCTTGATGAAAAAGAACTTTTTTCTTTTTCAAACGCGGTCTGTTTCCTTGTATTTCCTTCTTCAATTTGTCAAGGAGAGTAGAATAGTATGCTCCTGTTATGGCTTTTACCATTTTAAGGTAGTCAATGAGTATCACTCTATGGCTATCCCAGAAAACGGTCGGCATCACTTTTCCTGCAGAAGGAACTGTTTTGGCCTTTTTTGGAACTGTTCTCACTTTGCAGTCCATTGTTTTGACTGAATTTTTGTTTCTGGAGTGTACTGATGAATCCACGTTTCATCCACAGTGATAAGTCGTCAGAAAAACTCTGGTTCATTGTGCCAGAAGTGCGCTGCAAATGTTCATTCGGACACGTTTCTGGTCAAATTGAGCAAACGCGGCAGTCAAAGTGCAGCCAGCTTCCGCGTGCTTAATTTCTCATTTAAAATGTGGCATGCACATTCCTTAGAGATATTCATAGTTTCTTCTATCTATCTGACCTTCAATCTGCGTCATCCAGCACCATTTGATGAGTTTTAGCAATGTGTTCATCAGTGGTAGCAGTTTTGGGTCGACCTGAGCGTTCATAAATACTCTAACTGGTACGGCCACGTTTAAATTCCGCTACCCAAAATTTGATGGTTGTAGACGATGGTGCAGAGTCCCCATACACAGAGTCCAACTCCTTTTTAATTTGTGCAGGCGTATTTCCTTTTTAAAACAAGTATCGAATCAGAGCTTGATATTCGATTCTTTACATTTTCAAAAAAACTGTTGTAGCAACTCACTAGTATGGCTGTCACGCACACAATTTCAATTAAAAAAAGCCAAAACTACGGTTCCAAGTTTCCAAAAGACTCCTTAATAAGAACATTTTTCTTTGTTTCATAGGTTTTGCCCTTTTCATATCGAGGTCGGAAACTTTTCAGACAGCCCTCGTACTTATTTTTGTTCATTGCTCCACTTGAAAACACTAAATTCAATAATGCAAGCTGAGAGAAATGTTTCTCAAAATATTGAAGTGTTTGTTACTTTTTCCATTAATACTCTAAATCAGGAGTGGCCAATATTGGGGCCACTCCTGGGGTAGCTTCCAGTAGTGGGATTCTGACTTTCTATTTAAAAAAAAAAAAGGTTCAAAGTTTTCAATTTTTTCAGCATTAGCTGAGTTGAGTTGAGACTAATCCTCCAAATGTCTGACAAAGTCAGACAAGGTCCATCAGACCATTGACCCGGAGGAAATCAAGGACAAGAAGAGGTGATTCAAAGATATCTTCTTTGCAAAGTCCTAGACAGGCCAGAATGTGCTCTGGAGAAGCCTGCTGGGTTTTGCATTTAGACCAGACGTCGAAGACTTTCCTACCCTCAATGAATGACTCTTCGTGTGGCCGCTTGCTAATCTAGAAATTGCAGTTTTCGATGATCTGTCACAATTGAGGGTGAATGAAAAACCAGGCTCTTTGCCAGCGTACCACTCATGGTAGGGAGGGATCTTGAACTCCTTCAAAATCTCAGAGTTTACAATAGATTGGTGTTCTGAAAAGTAAGTTTTGTAGAGGAAGGATTGTCGGAGTAACAGCTCTTCTAGGCCAGTTCATCCGCCCGGTCGTTGCCGAAAATGTCTACATGGGATGGAATCTATTGAAAGTAGACTTCATGGAACTTGGAGATGAGATTTAGTTTAAGGAGGATAGAAGTGCTGGTTTTATCACCAATTGCATTCCAGTTGTGGGGGTGCTGTATAGAGCTAAGACTATCTGAAAGGATCCAGAGATCTCCATAATCATTGTTATTGAGAATGGCCTCAAGTCCCTGTTCAATTGCTATTAACTCACTTTTGAAGACTGAAGAAGAATCAGGGTTGCGAAGGCTGATAGACAGTTTTCCCCCGTTCTTTCAATGTAGATACCACTACCGGCTTGGTTGTCTAGTTTACTGCCATCTGTATACAATTTTATGGTATTGTCCGGAATCTTGTTTATGATCTCAAATGCTAACTGTTTGAGATGAACAGGAATTAAATCCTTCTTGATTATTGGGATAGAAAAACTGACGTTAAAATGGACTCTGTAATCCTTCTGAGGGATTGAGACAAGTTAATAAGGAGTGGGGTTCAACCTGACTGTAAGGCAATTGCAGAAGTTTAGCCTAGCAGAAGGGACAGTTCTTTTTAAGTCTTTGGTAAGCTAACTGAAGAAAAACTGCAAATTATGATAAGAAGATGCCACTTAGTAGGATTGTTGTTAATGACTATACACAGGGTGTCCGCGCACCTGGAAAGTCATGGAAAGTCAGGGAAAGTCATGGATTTCATATATGATCGAAATTGGTCATGGAAAGTCATGGATTTCAGCGAAAAATGTCCAAAAGTCATGGAAACTGACTGTTTATCATGGATTTTAGCTCTCAGGATCGGTGGTTGTTTCTCCCGATCTCGGAAGAACAAAAAAACATCCATCGTCATTCTGCTTCGTTAATGCAAGGTTCCCGCGACTTTGAAAAGTCCTTGAATTTCATTTGGTCTTTCAAGAGATCTGGAAAGTCCTTGAAAATTTTAAAATGTCCTTGAAAACTCCAAAAGTATTATTTTTCGTAGAAAATGTGCCGAAAAATCGGCGATCTTCGAACGTTCACGATCGTGCTCCTGCAAAAAAGTGTCCATCGAAAAATCGGCAATCGTCGGGATTTCGAAATCGAGAGCCGTTTTTTCAAGACGAAAATTAAAAAAAAAAAAAAAATCATACCCCGAGAAGTTTTAATTTTGCACATAATCGGCAATCGTTAAAAGTTCGCGGTTAGGCGCCACTTTTTCGTTTCGCTTTACTTTTAAAACAATTTAGAAACAGAATAATCAGGATTGGATTTTTATACAAAAGAATATCTTTAACAAGTTAAACATGAGCTTTTCTGAAAAATATGTTTTGCTGGTATCTTAATGATTTTCTTTCAACAAAATTTAGATTTGTCTGGTGGATTAAAATTATTTTTTGAATTTTTCGCTTCCATGATCATTTTTTTTATAGAAATACCAGGGACAGAAATACGTGTGTAATGGGTTTTGTACAACTTATTTTTTATTTATTTATTTATTTTTTGGTTGACATTCTAACATTGAGCACGTGCTTCGCCGAAAATGGCGTGCCATTGTCAAGTCTTCAATCCTTTTGCATCCTGTAAATTCTTCAATTATTTTGATATTCTGAAGCTATTTTTATGTTGTGCTACGTTAAATATACTCATTGTTCAATTTATTTTAATAATTTAATTATTTTTGAACTCAAATTTTAGCTCTTCCAATTTATTGGTTTCTAATAGTTTTTAAGAAAACACCGAACTTTTAAAGACAAAGTGCTTCCTGGACTTTTCATTTGTTTATTTAATTACAAAATACAGGCACGTTTTTCCTCGAGTTCGAAAAAATCGAGTAAAAGCTGTAATTTCAAAAGAAAAAAAAATCACCATTTTTTCTTGGAGGGGGAAGAGAAAAGAATAGGGGGGGGGGATAGAATACATTTTGCATGCACAGACTGGCAAAATAGGGTGATCACATTATATCCTGGTCTTATTCTGAAATTATAAATTTTCTTCATTGAAAAAAAAAAGATTTGTTGTCAGATTGTTTTTATGCTTGAACAAATAGAAAATGTTGGTGTTTACCATTTTTACCATTCCTTTGAATTTACACTTGAATAAGCCAAAGAATTGCTTCCAATCTACCTTTCCCTAAATTTTTCTTTTTCATATTGATGAAAAATATTTCACGATTTTTAGGTTTTTCATATTAAATCTGTAAAGAATCTGTACTGTTCATCAACATTTACATCACTTTTGAAATTAATCTTGATTTTTGTGCAGACCCTTTCTTAGAAGTTAATTCCTAGAAAATTTTTAAAACCTCCTTAAAAAGTACTTGAATTTTATTTTTAAGATTGCACCCAATACAAGGTTCCCCTACAATCTGATTAGTCTTAATAAGAGTTTCAAACAAGTTGCATTGTGTTGACCAATCAGATGAATACTCAACGTTAAAACCCGTGAGCGGCGAATTTTCCGAAACTGTGCATGTGCGCGGACTTTGTCCCCTGACTGGCAATAGAGCATGTGACGCATTTATTCAATTTGAATTTCACACTTTCATACTTCTGCTTTGGGGGATAATAAGTTGTTTTGACTTTTAAATGTTGTTAAATCCTTGTACTCATTTTTTTGTATCAATAAATTGTTGCACTTGATCTGTTTCAGATATTTAGTTAAGTTCTTTTTTTAGCTTTAGTTAAATTTATTTGCATAGCCGAAAAAAAAAAAAGAATAGTTTCGAAAAGCAAAGGTACACTGTCTTACACCTTATATTGATATTTATGCTCTATTTTGATGTCAGCGTCAAATGAAATAGTTAAAATTGTAAGTCATGGAAAATTGTTCTCAAAAGTCATGGAAAGTCAGGGAAAGTCATGGATTTGAAAAGTCCAGGTCGAGCAGATACCCTGTATACAATAAAATTAAGACCCAGGGGCACTTTGAAAAACCATTTAAATCCAAGATCGTGGCATTTTTCAAAATAGCTGCCCATGCTATTGTGTTTTGAGTATGAGCATAAAAAAAGAGGTTTTTGTATCAAATTATGTTTTTCAGGTTAAGGACAGGGTTCATTTTCGTCCTACTTTTTCCTACTAAAGTAGGAATTGTCCTACCTTTTAGTTAAAGTTCCTACTTTCTTACTTTTTAGCAAAAAATTCCTACTTTTTAGCTTGATTTTCCTTTAGAATTTAGCTTGAATTTCAAAAGTCGAAATTGATGTGATTTCAAGAAGTTTGCAGCACATGAAAATTTGGAAAAGACTGTAATTTGGCACCTTCTGAAAGAATGGTGTGAAACGAGTCCCAAGTCTAATTCCGAAGCTTATTGTAGTTTTGCAACAAAACTGTCCGCTGTGGCAATCGTGGACTTAGCCAGCTGTTAAATCATTCAAAACCGAAGATTCATGCTCTTTCGGTCAAAGATATTGTGGAGGGAAGATAAATGACTTTTGAAACATATGGATCAGTATCAAACAAGTCAACATCTTCAAATCATAAATCTCAGTTATCCTGTTCTTCCTTCAAAAAAAAAAAAAAAAACACTACACCGAGGGTGCATTGCTATGCCTTCAAAGGAGACTTTCAGAATTTCATTTTGCCTCTAAAGAAATTGAGGAATTAATTTTCCTTACTCGTGCACGTCTTAACCCTTTGGATCCGGGCTGTTTTTTAGAAATTTTTCTTTCGACCCAGGTAGAACGACAATTGAACCACAGATTTCTTTTCCATTGAAAAGAGAAGGTATAAACTGTTGTATCAGACCTATGAAACCTTGAAAAAATCCCCGGCTCCAAAAAGTTTGAGTGAAAATTTCAACATTGTCCTCTAAAAAAAAATAGTTACGGTACAGCATGTGTACCGCCCGGCTTCTAAAGGTTAAACAATTTTCTTTTGCTTTTAATGGACAATTTTACACAATGTTAGATGGTTTGGCTATGGGTAACCTACTAAGCCCCATTCGTAGCGATACTTACATGCATTATTTTGAGGTTGAGTTGTTCGAAAAATTACAGTTTCAATTTTACATTAGATATGTTGACGACTGTTTTGTTCTAATGAACCATAACCAGCTCCATAATGACGAAGTTTTATCCGTTTTAAATGCTATAGATCCTCATATTCAATTCTCTTGTGAGAAAGAACAGGATAATTGCATTCCCTTTCTTGATGTTCTAGTTTCTCGTGCAGAATTCGGCTTTGAAACTACCGTTTATCACTGACCTTTTGTTGTCTCGTTACCTCCTCATCGACTTTCATCTCACCCTCCTAGTCAAAAATATGCTGCATTTAATTCTTTTGTTCAGCGTGCTATTAATCTTCGTTCTTCACCGGAACTTCTTAAAGCAGAACTCAACTATCTTAAAGCTGTGGCTCTTGACAGAAACTATCCTCATACTTTGATTGATTTCATTTTTAAAAACTTTCTAACAAATCCGAAACAACTGTTAAGAGAACTTTCATCAGAAAGAATTTGGTTTTTTTGCCATTCTTTCCCTCTGTGAGTTATCAGGTTGCTAAGATTCTCAAATGTTTCAATTTCCAGGTGGTATTGTCCTGTACGAATAAACTATGTTTCTCGTCTCTTAAAGATCCCATTCATCCTCTTAACAGTTGTGGTGTTTATAAAATTGCAGTTGCAATCTCTCTTATATCGAACAAACGCGAGGTGCTTTGAAATTCCGCTTCAAGGAACATCAGAATTATGTGAAAAAGCAACAATTGAATAAGTCTAGTATTGCGCAACATTGTTGGGAAAAGAATCATTCTTTCGATTTTAATTCTTTTCAAATTGTCCAAAAATGCCCCAACCCATCAATCAGATCTTGATTTTTGGGAATACTTTCATATTTTGAAAAACAGTTCCGACTTCGATCTCAATGCTATTCCTTATTTTTCTGCTGTTTGGCGTCCTTTTGTATAATTTTGCCTTTTCCCTTTCTAATTTATTCATCTGATTTTGCTGGCATTTTTCCTATTTTCTACTTGTCTTTATTTTTCTTTTTGTTTTTTTCATTTACAGATTCGCTTTCTTTCATTCTGCTCTTTTTTTTTGTTCTTGCGGTTAACAGTTTAGCTTGGTGTTTTTTATTATGTTAGCCTTTTGGCTTATCGTTTCGTCAATCGAATTCTTTCTTTCCATTTCGTACCTGGTAGAAAGCTTCGGTTCATTCTTTATTTTCCCATTGGATCTTTTTTTGCCATAAAAAAAAAAAAAATATATTGGTGTTCAGGTAATTTGCTGTTTGCTTTTTAAGCTGTTCGCTTCTGTTTCCGTTGCTTTTGTTGGATGTCTGTGCATCCATAAGCTCACAATTTTTTTGCATTGAAAAAGGCGTTCCTTGTAACGCCGAAACACTTGTCTGCAGTATCCCTGCTTATTTGTGCCTTCTTAACTTTGTAATTTTCTCTACAGTCCGATATTGTTTCTAATTATTTTGCATGTATGACATGTGCTGGCAAGGCAAAAGTATGTAAAGATCAATTCTATTTTGATGATGTTTTTTGAATATATCTATATATATTTTTTTTGATTTTGAAGTGTTCATATTTTTTCATTAAAATACTTGTCGTACTTTTTCCTACTTTTTGTAAAAGTGTCCTACTTTTTTGTGAAAATGTCTTACTTTTCCTACTTTTTGACCGTTTAAAAGCGCAATGACCCTTGTAAGGATTTCATTTTCTATGTATGAAAATAAGCTAAGTGATCATTTTAATGTTTATTTATTAATTTAAAAAAAATTACATTATTTACAAAAAAAAAAAAAAAAAAATTGCAAACTAGAAAAGTAGTTAATCTGTTGCCGAAGAAAAGAAATTGTCAAAACCTGGAACTCTGACGTCATTGTATACATATTACTAGAAACATTTAAACAGTTTTCTTCGAATAGCAGTTGGAATTTAAGAGCTTGACAAAGTTCCTGAAAACAACATTATTTTCTCATTAAATATTTTTTGATATGTTTTTGCGTGCCCTTCTTAATACTCTGTTGTGCCTCACTGTGGCACTCGTGCTGTAGATTGGCCATCCCTGCTTGAAATGTATGCATAGAACCGAATTAGTGCATCATTAATATGGATTAGTGTTACTATTTAGGTGAAAATTTACATGTATTTTTTTAGTGCATGAATATTTCTGTTCGTGTATGTAAATGCATGTAAACTGATAATTAAAAAAGTAACTTTCTTTAAAAGTCTCACAATTAAAAAAAAAAAAAATCAAAATTTGAACATTACAAAAGCATATCTTACTGAAATTTTGTTTGGCTGTATATAATTTAGAAAATTTTCGACATTTTGACTAATAGCTACTGGTTTTTCCCTTTTTTTCACTGTATAATTTTTATTTATATTTTGTTACAAAGTAAAAATAACATGAATTGTATTGAGTTTTAAATATTTAATATTTTTTTTCTACAAAAATGTAGCTAGTCAAGACATTTTAATTTATTTTTCTCATTTGTCAAAAATTAAAATTACCTTTCCGTCACGTCAAAATTAAAAAAAAAAGGGGGGGTTTCTGTCCTCTACTTTAAATCCTCGATTCCCTGGGACTTGACTGTACTTTCTGATCTGAGGTTATCTTTGATTTTAATCTCAGTACAGTAAGACTTACTTAGTTCAGCTGTTTTTATCTTAGTTGCATTAATTTAACATTCTTTTTTTGAATTAATAATGCACTGATGTTTAACTTTTTGTTTTTCTTCTTTAGGCTCCATCCTTAGACTGGAAAGAAGTTATTCATGAACTTGATAATCCTGGCTTTCTTCTAAAAGATAGGAAAAGTTTTAAATTACTTTGGCAAGCTTTAATGCTAGGACTTAATCATGAAACATTTCCTATGGATAGAATGTACAGACGATGGAGGCATACTGAAGGACAGGTATTGAAATTGGAGAGTGCAATGAACTTGAGCAACCAATTACATATGATTTGAAATTAAAATTCCTAAAATTACTGTGGTACAATGGGAGAAAGTTGAAAATTCAAGACTTTTCAATATTAAAGTTCTTTAGAATATGTGGTTTCCGGGCTGTTGTGTCGTTGTCTGAGTGTAGACATTCTAAGCCAGTGTTTTTTCAAAGCAAGAAATTAACGCTGCCCTGCATTGATTTTTTATTTTTCTCAGAAAAAAATATATGTGTTTGTCAATGTAATAAGAAAACATGGAAAAATATTTAAAAAAATTTAACTCTAAATTTACACCACTTTCTAATTAAAAATAGTTTTGTTTCCAAATGGCTACACCATGCATTCAACAGATAAAAATGAGTTTAAATGATAGTCTTGAAATTAGTTTTTTTTGTAAAAAAAATAGAGAAATTGAACATTTGGTGCACTGTACTCTTGTAATCCTTTACATTTTGACATTTTACATCATTGTTTATTTGTACTGTGCTCTTTCCGATGACCAATTCTGTCAAATCTGTTTTCTTTTGGAGGTTCTCTCACGCAAGCTTTTTTTTTTTTTTTTTGGTTTGTAACTAGTTCCTCTGTAGCTAATGGTCTCCCTCTTTTTAATACGCTTTTATTAATTGCACATGTGGGTTTGTATGTATGTAACTCTGAATAAAAGATAAAATTTACGTTTTCTGCAAATATAAAAGTAATATATGTATTGTTATTTTTAATACTAAAGGCTAAACTGTATTGCATGTTGATGTATTATAAGTGCATGTAAACTTAAGGGCGGATATTCAGTAGTTTTGAAAATCAGATGGAAACCCGTGATGATCACAGCACTTTCCTTCGTAAAAGCGTATTTTTAGTTTTTTTTCAAAACTATATTTAAAAATTATTAATGATTTTACTTGTCCGTGTAAGCACAACGTTTGGTCTAACTAAAATCTAAAATGAACACGTTTTGAAGGCTTTTCCCTATTGATTTTTTGTTTGTTCCCTCTGTTGAACATCAACTAAGCATTGAAAATTGCGAGGTCTAATAAATGGTAGAACAGCCGAAAGTACCACTTTTGGGTCCGCATGATTATTTTATACCTTGCAAAAAGAAAAAGAAGCTAGCGCGAAACATAAAGAAAGCATACTTTATTAACTACAGAGATGAATCAAAGTGTTCTCTGGATGCTTACTGCATAATGTTGCCAAATGGCTACAGACATGAATTATGTCCTAGATTTTTTCCAAATAATTATTTTTATGTAAAACCCATCTTAAACGAAAGATAAATTTATTTGATTCATGTTATTTCTTTAAAAAACAAAGAAAAATATTTAATTGAATAAAATAATTTCAAAACTTGGTAGTTTAAGCGGTTTTAAATGCTATCCATATGGATTCATTTAAGAGCATGTAACAGAACAGTGCTGCCATGTATGGAGGATAAATGGGGATAATTTTTTTAAATATACCCAATACTTGCTTTTTATGCATTGAGTTGCCTTAGGACTACATTCTGCTATTCATAAGGAAAACAAATTGTCCATGTATCCAATTGGCAACACCATGCAGTGTAGAGTTAAAAGAGCATTACACCCCAAGATTGAGAGACAGACACCTAAAGAAGAGCCTTCCAAGTCTATAGCCTACCTTCCCTAAGTAGAAGACGTGACTGACCAAATTGAAAGACTTCTGCGTCGATTTAATACCAAGACCATTTTCAAGCCCACTCATCGAATTAGTAACCTACTACGTTCAGCAAAAGATGCCAGAGATCCTTTGTCTGCAGCAGGAGTTTACAAGATCCGCTGTTTTTGTGGATCTGTGTATATCGGGAGGACCAAAAAAAGTGTTTCCACCCAGATGAAAGAACACCAAAGAAATTGCCGTCTGGGCCACACTGAAAAGTCGGCAGTCGCAGAAAACACTTACAGTGAAGGGATCCATAACATCGAATTCAAGGAAACCAAAATACTGTCACGGACCCTCCACTACTACCCCAGACTGAATAGAGAAGCTATTGTGATCCCACCCAAACAACTTCAACAGGAAGGAAGAAAGTAAAAGTAAATAAAACCTGGCATCCAGCATTGAAGAGGATTAAGGAGACAAGGATCCTCCAGCCAATCACCAGAACAGCAGCAGCTCGACGAGTTCCAGCCAACCAGGAACAAGGCGCTCAGGCACTCATCATCAGCCAATCCTGGACAGGGGTACTTCAATGATAAATACTGCTAACACTTCAAACATTGCATCAGTCGTCGAAAGGAATCTTCCCTAGAAGCTCCGAAGCTTCTCCTAGAAGCCACCGAAACGTTTAGAATATCTACACTCAGACCCCGGCGCAACAGCCCAGAAACTTCATATTCTATTGACATTGGCCGTGAAAGCCTTCACTCTTACATTAAAGTTCTTTGATATGTTGTCCTTTTTTTAGTCACTTGATCATTGTTTGTACTATAAATTAGTTATAATTTCTGCCAATTTTCCTGCATGCTACAGAAGTTTTAGTGAAATTTAAAAGTCGAAATGATGCATTCAAACAGGCCCGTCAAAGTATTTCAGGAGGGAGTGAAAGGGTGTTTTTCCCGCTTTGTTTCTTCCTGCATTTTATTGTTCCTTTTAAGTATCCTAATTTAGTGTAATGTTCAATAATTAGAGCTCAATTAATTTGACCAATTTTATAACTTCTTGATCACTCACGATAGTCTTCTACTAGTGATGCTATATATGAGTAAATGAGATTTGTATCACTCTCCCTTCCAATATTTAATAATCAATTTGTCATTAAAAGCGATTAGTGATTGTAAAACACTGAAATGTAAAAATACAAATAAGATGAAAGTTAGTCCAATATGAATAGAATTTTGAACCTGCATTGAAAAGCAGAGTCAAATCTGCAAGGCATGCATTTAAATGTCCAATTATAGTTTGTGTGAAGATATCTTCACTTTTTCAAGCAGCAAAAAATTCAAGTTTTCAGTACTTTTTTAATAGGGTATTACATTTGTCATAAATATACATTTGTTTGAAATAGCGCAAATAGTAGATTATTATTAAAGACAATTCATCCCCCTTTCTTTTTACATATGTGCTATTTTAAGAATGCCTGTTGTTTCTTGATAATTTTAATGATTGCATACTAGATTTTGATGCTGAATTTGCAGTTGTATTTTTTTTCTGTATTAAAGTTCTTACTGAGATGTATTAAGATAAAGAAGGAAATGAGGTCTTAAGTTCAGGGGTGATTGTGCTCCGGTATTTTACCGGATTTCGGGTATTTTCATGCTCAATTCTGGTGTTTTCATGTTCAAAAATACCGGAAATAAAATATTTTTAATTATGCTTTTATCTTCCTACCTCCTGTACTTTTTTGATTTTTCGAGTTTTTGGTGATTATACCGATAATTATTCATCGAATAGAAATGTTAAAATGCCATTCTGTAATATTTTTTTACTTTAACGAATTATTTTATTTGCATCTTTTTTGATTTTGATGCCTTCATTTTCAAAAACGCAATCGATTTGCATCCGATATGAGAATCCAATTTTTCTCATTTCTAGGTAAATCTAGTATCTAGATAAATTATTTTCCATATTTTCAGTAACAAATGCAATTTTCATTACTTTATAAATATTTTCGCACAACAAACAGTAAATCTGTTAGACTTTGATTTTCTCCTTAAAATATTTTTTGGAGATAATTTGTACAACACCAGCGCAAAAGTAACTATTACTCATTTACAATTTAATTAAATGCATGCACAATATTTTGACTGAAAACTATTTAAAACTATTCGAACATATGAAATGTGTCTTTTTTGTTTATGAAAGGCAATTAATTATTATATATGTATAATTATAAAATTAGGTGTGCTTAAATAATAGGGGCCTTGGTTTACCCCCCCCCCCCCCCACACACACACATGCACATATTTTCTCTTTCAAACTTTCAGGTATTTTTTTATGAACTCACAATCACCCCTGTAAGTTAGTTATCAGTTTTTGAAAATTTGTGTATACAGGAATACTAGTTGAATGATTTATGTAATTGAAGTTTTTTGCTTACCAAAAGTTTTGTAAACATTGTATGTGTATGTTTTCAGATACTTAACTTTGATTTTGAAGTTATAAAAAAATTGTTTTTATTTATTAAATAGTTTAAAGTATACTTTTTTTTCTATTTGTTCTTTTGCACCTGTACTCTACTTGTTTGTATTTTACTAAATGTTTATTTTAATGAAGTAAGATTAAATCAATTCAATGTTATTAAAACGCAAATTTTTTATCTAGGGATGTGTTTGTTATTCTGAATTTTTATGTTGTAAAGGAAGGGTTTTTAGTATTTTTGAAACATGTATGCTTTTTCTCTGTAAACTTTTGCCTTTTTAAGTTAGAATTATTTTGGATGTTGCTTTTTTTGTTTTTATATTTTGTGTAATAATGTAAAGCAGGGGTGGCCACAGGGTGGCACGGCATGGTATTAAGAGTGGCACGAGAAGACTTATTGAAAATTTTTAAAAATCGAAAACATAATGTCTATTTCGGGATTTACTTAAGTCCTCCACTTACTCTTCAAGAACACTTTTTAAATCTTACTTGTAATTAATTTACATTTAATAATGAACATTATGATTAATATATTATCTATAAAAAATATGGTGAAAGATAAGTTGCCTCTCAGCCTGCTGTGTAGGAAATTCAAAAAAAAAAAAGGAAGACAAGTTTTAGCACAGATGCCTTGAATGCCGGTGGGTATCCGAAGTGGGAACCATGACCCGTCCCTAAAACAACCAAATATAGCAAAAATTACAAATTTATAATTTATGTTTCGAAAAAATTGCCTAACACCCTGCATTTTTGCACAAGAATTGCACTTTGGCCCTCCCTTTACGACGAGGACATCCTATTAAACCAGAAGCTAGATCTGCCCTTGCTTGAATAGTTGGCAGCATACAAGTTGAGTTCCTTAAAAATTAGATAAGAAGAAAAAAATTATTTTATCAAATACATATTATCCATCACTATGCTATTTTTGTAAAGGACTTCTGTTAATGACCCTGTAGGGTACTTTTTACAATCTAAAGTTCGTACTTTATAAGAGTTCTAAATCGACGAGCTATTCAAATACTTAAGCTTCTCCACCATTTAGATTTACACAGAAAAAGTTTAATTTGAGAAAAAATCACTTTATCCACCCATAAATAATGCTGCCCCCCTCCATAGTTAAAATTGTTTTCAGTATGTTGAAAACACTAAAAGTGGCACGCGAAGCTTTTTTTCTCCAAAAAGTGGCACGCTTTCCCGAAAGGTTGGCCACCCCTGATGTAAAGCATATGGTACCAGCAACAAAAGATTACAACTTTAAAAAAAAGTTTTTTAGAAAATAAAGTTTTACGCAATTATTACAATTCTAGCCAAAAAACTACAATGTGATGTTTACGGATTACTTATTGTCTAAATCAATTCATACTTAAAGTTTGAAAGCTTCTTCTAAATTATGACATTTTAATGATGATTCACTATTTATTTTGTCTTTACAGCACCACGCTCTAGTTGTGTAAACAGCCTTTGAGTTTTGTGGCGCAAAAGAGCATTAAATTTGGATCTTAAATCAACAAATAATTTTGAGTTGTTACTTTTGTTGTCCTGGTTTAATATTATCATAATGTGTATAAATGAACTAGTAGCACCATTTCTATTGTTTAGTGTAATAGGTTATTTTTAATTTGTCATTAAATGCTTCTAATTCATGATTTTTTGTTGTTTAGTTTTCATTTTTCCAACAAGCTTTAAATTGCTCTGACCTTGTGTGCTTAACTGACTATGCTCACCGTCCTGTCTTAACAGATGCCTTAAAAGCTCCTCCTGAAGATGACAACCGAAGTATCTCAAATTGGTGAGTATTGTATGATTTCGGTTAGTCTGTCAGTGAGAAAATCCTGTAAGATGTAGCAAAATCTAAAGTCAATAAATTCTAGTTACAGAATGCATTTATTTTGAAAAACAGAAGTTAAAAAAATGACTAAACAGTGAAGCAAAATAGTAATTTAGTGGGATATTAAAATTTTATTTATTTTTACTTGTGAATAAGTGTTAGTATTTATGCATTCAGAAAAAGGTGAAAATTTCTTGTTTGCGTAGTCAGACATGTAGAACATAAGAATAAAACATACGAGTCGCATTCAGAAAGTAAGGGCCGTTTGCCTATATTTAAATAATGGAGCTTCGGAGCACAGTTTTACAACTGCAGAGCCATCTACTGACTCATTGCGAAGCTACAGCTTCATTTGTTTCAATTCTGAAGTCGTGTTGTTGTCAGTGAATGCAAAGAACAATGACCGTGAAATTTGTTGATCCCGCCAACTGTGAAGTGTGTTCTGTAATTCATCGAGAAATTGAGACGTGCTATCCAAAACAAACGTCGCAGGAAACTGTCAGCTGGCACAATCTTCCTCCATGATAGCGCGTGTCCTCACACTGCTCTCAAAACCAAGGAGAAAATTAAAGATTTCCGTTGGGAACTATTTGACCACCCACCGTACAGTCCCGACCATTCACCTGGAGAATGCTTCCTATTTCATTTTAAACTGGCTCAGTGGACAACATATTAAAACTGAAGAGGGACTCAAAACGCAATTGTCAACTGATTCAACTCTCAGGCGGCAAGATTCTATGCAGAGGGGTCAAAGAAGCTGGTGCAGCGGTGCGAAAAATGCTTAGAAGTGAACGGCGATTATGTAGAGAAGTAAAATAAGTTTGTACCTAACTAATATGGCAATAAAATTTGTTTCTTATGAGTAAATTTTTTTCTGTGACCAAATGGCCGTTACTTTATGAACGGGCCTCGTATTTTAAACTGGCCAATATATTTTATTCTTTAGGTTGTAAAGGAATAATTTGACGAAATACATTCTCATAATATGAATTCATGATATCTTTTTAACAATCACTCGTCAATTTACTGATTTAATTTTTTTTTTCATCTATGATATCATTTGAAATGAAAAAATTAGTATTTAATGCAAAAATTTTGAGCAAATTTTATTTTAACATGTTAGTACTATGGTAGACTTTCCCAAATCTGGATCGCAATTTTCCGAGCTCTGAAAAAACCAGATCAATAATCAGGTTTTTTTTTTTCAATATTTTTTTTTTAAAAGCTTCATGATTATTCCACATTGCATGGGTTGTTCAAAAACTCGACACGTGTTTCGTTTATTCTTGGTATAATATTCAAAAAAAAAAAAAACAATGTTTTTGTTTCAATTTTTATTAGCTTTAGAATTTTTTTTTTAAAATTTGAAGTTTTAAATGCTCAAAATATTAGATTTGATACTTTATGTGTTCATAACACCAAAAGAGGTACATTTTCTTTGTTTCTAAGAATTTTGTTTGCATTATCAAAATTGATTTAGTGCTAACAAAGAGAGAATGTTTCACTTTTGAAGTGATGTTTGTAGTGCTTTCAAGGTGAAATTTGTTTTTTTGCACTAGAAGATTTTGGTATAAAAATCAGGTTATCAAAAATTATTTTTTTAATTGGCATTCGTCTAAAATTGTGCTGAATTTCTATTCACCCCTTACCGTACAAATTAGATGTAACTTGTGTGACTGAAAAATAAATACCATTTAAATGTTGTTTAATACCATTTTTGAATTTTTATTAATCTGGTGTTGAGAACATCAAAATAACAGTAAAAAATAATTAAGTATACTTGTCATAGTATGTCAAGGGTATTTATATTTATTTCTTCTTTTTTAAGTGAATTTAGTAGTATTTGTTTAAAGTCGGTTCATTAGAATTCAAATCTTTGTACATTAATTTTCATTGTTTTTTTCTTTTGTATGCTTGCCAATTGTTTTATGTTTTTAATTATTTTTATAGGAAATCTTTGGATTTAATTGAAACATTATTATATTTGTCTGAATCTCCGTATTTTAAAGAAGAGCTTTTTAAATTTCCAGTAGCTCATTGTCCAGACCTTCTCATATTAGGGCTCATCCAAACATCTGTAAGTGCATTTTTATGTTATTTTTACGAAAAACCCTCGCTTTTATGAAGATTAGACTCGGGTAGTTTTTAACCACGAGATCCCATCAGTACATTCATGAATTTCTGTATTTTTCAGAAAACAATAAACCATCTTCACAAAGAACTGTTATCAACATTAATACCAATATTTCTTGGAAATCATCCCAATTCTGCTATGGTGTTACATCTTGCTTGGCATAGTCAGGTCAGTATAATTTGATCACTTCCTGATTGTATTAAAAAAATGTTTTAAATATTTTTCTTACTAAAGATATGATATTGTTTCAGTATCACTCCACTGCCATAAGAAATATCATAATGCATGCCATGGCTGATTGGTATGTTAGAGGAGAAGGAGACCAGGCACGTCTTTCAAGAATACTTGATGTAGCACAAGATTTAAAAGCATTGTCAATGCTTCTGAACTTGACACCATTTATGTTTGTCATAGATTTAGCTTGTTTGGCTTCCAGAAGAGAATACCTAAAGTTGGAAAAATGGCTTGCAGATAAAGTTAGAGAACATGGTGTAAGCTACTGTACTTTTTTTTTTCATTTTCTGAATTAATTGTAGTTCGCAAAGATTTAACTTTTCAAATCATTTCTCTACTTTAGGAAAAAAAATAGTTGAAAATTTGAAGTTTCACAGAGTTCTCAATTTAATTTGAATCGTAAAATTGCTCTTTTCTACTCTTGGGTGAATCTCTTATAATAGGTCAAATAAGAGCTTAAATTTTTTTCTGTTAGCTTTGTTAAAAACGCATGATTTATTCTTTTTATGAGTTAATCTGAGGTCATCTATTGTAGGAAAAATATTAATCATGATCATATTTGTTTTTCTGTATAATTCTTTTTATGAAAAATAGTTCAAAGCTCACAAAATAGCGATAATAAATTTTATTTGTTTTTTTACTTCCTTTTACGTAGTAAAGGAAGTACTGTGATCGCGAAATTTTTTTTCCTCAAATTTGGGTCTAAATTTTGATTTTGCTCACCACTGAATGAATGAGTTGTTTTTTCGACCTGTCAGCACGTGCATATGTACCTACCAACATATAACCAGCCGAAAAATCCTTTTCAACCACCCCCGAGTTAATTACAACGACTTTTCTCGTGACGTCTGTATGTTTGTATGTATGTCGCATAACTCAAAAATTACATGCCGTAGAAGCTTCTAGTTTGGTATGTAGGTTCTGAGGAAGGGTCTAGTTGTGCACCTCCGCTTGTGGTTGCATTCGAAGGGGGTGTTTTACTCCTTTTTGGGGTAAATCAGTGTTAATTTCAATGTAGATGAATTGGCACGACCACTTGGCGATATACCGCCAAGCTTTTTGTCGCCAAGTGTTTGACGCCAACTTGGCGACAAATTTGGCAAAAAAATTTTTTTTAAAAATTAGGGTTTAATTTGGCGCTATTGTCGATATTTTGCGAAAAATCCACTGGATGATGTTTAAATCGGCGATATTTAGAAAATTAATAATTGTAAAACTTTTTTTTGAATTGTTTCGTTGCAAACTAGGGGTGTAAATGTTTGAATTGCTATCTTGCTCACTCCTAGCACTATTTTAACACTAAGGCATCTACGTTGAAATTTACATGTAAGAGGAAGTAGTGTGGGATCCATACCAGATTTTTATTTTTTGTGTTTAAAATAAAAAAAAAATCTGCTAATTAGTATTTATCTTCATATATATAAAACACAAACTCTAAAATATGTGTCCGGGATAAACTCAGAAACTATCCGACCGATTTCGTTCCAATTTTTACAGCAGATGCAGATTAGCTCAGAGAGAGTTGTTAGACCAGGTCGGGAAAAAATCGATGAATAGTTCTTTTTGTATTCAAAAGCTAAATTTTTGACCCAAAAAAGGCTCTATCTAGAGAAATAATTATCGTATCGCCTTGATCTTGGTCTCCTTTGAAAGATTATGAAAAGTTCTAAAATGGAACATTTTCTACCTAGGATGCCAAGAAATGGATGTCAAAAAAATCATGTGGAAAGAACTTATAAGCGTTCAAAGTTTGTGAAATTCAAATATTAATTAATGTTGCCATTTGTTCAAACGTGGAAAGATTGATTTCAACATTTCAATGCGTAGTGAACTTAGCCAAGGCTTAGCTCGACCTTTGCAGTTTTCGGGATTATGCTTAAATTTTTTGAAGGGGAAAACATTACTTTCTCCAAACCAAAGAAAAAGAAAACACCCTGGGAAAGAACAGTAGTTGCTTGTAGTCTAAAGATTATTTTATTGCCTGTTTAAATCATGTATTTATTGCTGCCATCTCTAAATTTTTAATAATAATCGTTTCATTTTGACATTTTCAGTAGCACCGTTGTGCAGTTACTCTTCGTAGTTGGCGTCGTAAAGTTTGGCGACATTCGGGAAATTTACCAAACCCTCCAGCTATTGAAATCTTGCTTATTTGAGGGTCACTGTTAGGTTGCAATCATTTCAAAGAGATGGTGCGAAGGACATTATATTTCTTGCCTTTTAATGTTTGCATTAAAATCATGGACGAATGGTTTGGCTGAGCTACGTGACATAATCGGTTCCCTATGGGATTAAATTTTAAATTTGTTCACCAATTTTACATTAATACATATTTATGGTTAAATCGATGAATTATATTAAATTTCAACGGCAAAATTGCTGTGGTCGTTGACAGTTTTCCAAAAACGTGGCACTACAGTTGTGTCAAAAGTTCCATTGAAACGTAAAATTTCGCTAAAATTTAATAAAGTCGTCACACACACGCAAAAGAAAAAAGTCTTTAAAACTAAACAGAAACTGAAATGGCATTAAAAGGGTCATCTTCTATCCTATTAAAATATGTTCGTGTGTTTCTGGCTCTGTCTGTTTGAAGCTTAAATTCTTCAAAAGCGGTTGAGAGTAGAGAATATAACGAGATTTTATAATGGGGGGGGGGGGGGGTGATGATTTTTCTTAGTTTCTTTTATTCTAATCTGATTTTTATTTTCTTTTGTAGCTATTTTGAAATGTGTTGATGAATAAAATTATAATATGTAATTATTTTTATCAAACATATGTTTTGGCTGCTATCCAAATTCTACAACAGCTTTTTCGCTTAGAATGTTATTGTTACTTTTGCAAAAAAAAAAAGAGCAGTACGAAAATAATTGCTTAAAGGGTCATCTTCTATCCTATTAAAATATGTTCGTGTGTTTCTGGCTCTGTCTGTTTGAAGCTTAAATTCTTCAAAAGCGGTTGAGAGTAGAGAATATAACGAGATTTTATAATGGGGGGGGGGGGGGTGATGATTTTTCTTAGTTTCTTTTATTCTAATCTGATTTTTATTTTCTTTTGTAGCTATTTTGAAAATGTGTTGATGAATAAAATTATAATATGTAATTATTTTTATCAAACATATGTTTTGGCTGCTATCCAAATTCTAAAACAGCTTTTTCGCTTAGAATGTTATTGTTACTTTTGCAAAAAAAAAGAGCAGTACGAAAATAATTGCTTTTAGTAGGGATTTTTTTCCTTATTTATATAAATCTGGAAACAAGTAATCCATTCACAATTTTATGGTCATTTTAGATTAAAAATGAGCAGTTTGATGTCTTTATTCTAATGAGAAATTATAACATAATTTTTTCATTTAGGGAGAGTGTTAAGCATTCGCTACTTATCATCGCTTTTATTTCTGAGAAAGCCTGTGCAACGCTTGGCCACGCAGCTAGTTTTGTTGCAATAGCAGTTATTTAATTTTAATTCCATAACGTTTCTCTTGGCCGAGCGCTACTGTCCCCATAGGCGGTAAGAGAATGTTAAGGGGTCGAATAAAATGGCTTTGAGGTTTTATTTTTCATAAATGAGCCCCTCTCCTTCTTGTAAACTCACTAAGGGCACTGGAAAATTTTTTACTAATGAATTGGGCGGTAGCTGTAAAAAGGTTGGTAAGCACTGGTTAACATAATAGCCTAAATTCATAATTGTCTCTAAATTGTATCAGTCCCTCACTTCTGAAGGAATATGAGGGAGTGATGAGTTATAACAAAATAGCAGTTTCCATTCTTACTGTTTTTGGCGATTGTTGTGATTTTTCAGTTTAATTAAATCAACAATGAAGGATAAATGTCATTTAAATGTGGTTTTCACACTGTTTAATTGTTGCCAAAGCATCAGAAAACTTGCAATGGTATAAAATTTTATCTGTTGCCATCTTAACAAATAAAATGTTTGTTTCTAATTTAAGCAAGGCTTTTACAATGATTTCCAATTTTGCTCTTTGACTTTATTTTTACAAAACTATTTCCATAGTTGGAAAATTTAAGCTGCCATCGAATATTTACGCCAGCATTTTATTATGGTAACCCTGTTATTTTATCGTGGCCTTATGCGAATAAATATTTATGTGCTCTTTTATTTGTATATGCAAAGGAGAAACTCCCTGCACTGGCATTTGTGCTAAAAGTTTAATGCCAATGAATTAATATAGTCTATTTCCAGCCATTGAAGGCTTCCTTTTTTTGGTGAGTATCGGTATTTTACCCTAGCGATTACATAAGCAATATATGCGTTAGATCAGGGGTGGTAGTTTTCAGGGGCTACCCCTGATTTCAGGGTTTTTCAAATAAGCATTCAGGGTTTCACAGAATGCTTTTCCATGATTTGACTTATGTTCATTTTCGCCCTTTCCTCCTTAGCGAGAAAACAAGCTGAACATTACACATGTTCATTTTTGTATAAGGTAGAATTTTTTTTTTTTTTTTCACTATCTAGGTTACGCTTTTACATGACAGAAATTTCAATTCTTAAATAGTTTCTTTTTACATTCTTGAGGCTTGAAGTTCTGATTTTCTTAAACAAGTTAAATGAGTATGAAATATTTATCTTCCTATTTGCTATTTTATGTTGATTCCATTAACATTTACAAATAATTTAAATGCCCCTCCAATAAATAAATAAAAAAAAAGACCTGTTCAAAAACATCCCTCCAAAAATTTCTATGATGCAATCTGCGCTATCCATCTGTACATTAAATGCATCCCTGCAAATAAAACATAGAGCATTAGAAAAATTTCAGGCTTCATTACATTTCACCTTTCACTTATAGGGTTTTTAATGTTGAGTCACTATCACCCCTGGTTAGATCCAAGAATTCATAAAATACGTATAAAAGAAAGTTTCGTGATGGCCACAACATTCTAGTTTAGAGTAGTGAAGTTTAAATCTGTAGCATTTATTAAAGTGTACGCATATGTCTGGCCAGAAGAAATTCGGGTCAGTTGAGGGATCCTTCACAAAAATCGGACGAAGCAAAACGAATAGTTCACGAAAATCCGATCTAGAAAAACGGAGCATTCACAGAACGGACCTTTCACAAACTATTCATTGAAAAAGCAAATCGGAAATCAAAATATTGTATAGCATATTTCCGTGTAAAAGCCCATAACTTTAAGGGCCTTTTCTGCAGTTAAGAGAATCCGCTTATATACAAATCTGTTAACTTTGCAACAAAAAAACTCTTCACACTTCCTGCCTGTGATGCTCAGGCAAGCTATAATTCTTTAATGTAGTCAAATGTAGCACTTTTTATTGGTTTCCTTTAAAGAAATTAGCAACTTAAAACATAGTTTTGCTTTAATAATTCTGCTTGTTCGTTTTATTGCATGCAAATCAAAATGGCTTGCTGTGATGTTTCTGTTATAAATTTCTCTGAAGATGCAGAGTAAAGATTTTTCTCCTCGCCTATGACTTAAACAAAAATTCAATAATAATAGCACATATCAGTGAATTGAACTTAGAACCACAAACAGATAGCTAGGGTTAGAGAAAAAATTGAGATTGCTTCTGATTGAGTCACCAACTATTTAAAATGGTCGCCATCTAATGTCTTCAGTGCGTTCTTTTAACCTTATTTTGGGAGGAAATTATCTGGAATTTTTTTTAATGCTTACAGGCATGATGCTTCGGTTATATATAGGAATTGATGTTCTTTTTCGTCTGTTAACATTGGAAGTTCGTTATTGCCTGTTTTGCTACATCTCCCTACTTCCATATATTTCTTCCGAATTTTTGGTGAATATGTAGGTGATTATTATCATTCATCATATAGACTTGATGAAATGTAATTCTAAAATTATTTGACTTTAATGAATTGTTTTATTTATCTTTTTTATACTCTTAATGCTTTCATTTTGAAAAATGCGATCTCTTTGCATCCAATATGACAATCGAATTTTACTCATTTTTCAAGCTAATTCCTCTTTGTTAGGAGGCAAATAAATGAAAATTCTCATTTTTTGTTCAGATCATTATTTAAGCATAATGCATGGATCATCAGACAGCCATAAAAACACATGTGATGCATCACATTTATAAAAACACATGTGATGCATCATAGGTTTTAAAAAATTCTTCATATGTTCCAAACCTTTCTCTTACATTTAATAACCACCCGTCACTAGTTTTTTCATTTGAAATATTAAAAAAAAAAAATTAAAAATTTTCGAAATTTTGAGCCAAATGCGCAGACTAAAGATGACGTTGCAAAAATGAAATATTTTACAGAATTGTTACTTAGCCTCATGCACAGTAAATGAAAGGTACCCATTTACGAAAATCAAAAATTTATTTTTTCACTCCACCCTACTGGACAAACCCCTGGTGGTATCCTTTATTTACTTTTTAATGAAAATATTTTCAGTGAAATTGTTTGGATTTTGAAGTAATTCTTTTCTTTATTTAGGAAGCTTTTATTCAAGCATCTCTTAACTTCTTAAATCGGCGTTGTCCCCAGATTATGGGTGGAAGCATCAAAGAAGAAAATCTGCCCAAATCTGCATTGCCTACTGAAACGTTAGCAACAATGTTAACTTTACTTCATAGTTTAGCTGGGTAAGTATTAACTTATGCTGATATATACTATCAAAAGGCATAAAAATGATCAAAATCACTGGAAATTTTTTTCAACAATGAGTCATAAATGAGCAAGTTAAAATTATATTATTCAACTGAAAGTTTCTACCACAACGACTTAAGTGATGGTTAGGAAAAAGATTTGAAGCTTCTACAATTCATCTTGTAATCGGTGAGGTTATTTCATTATTAAACAAAGTTATAGGCTCCAAAATTTTAATGTTTTAACTATAACGTCATTGAAATAGTACAATCATAGCAAAATTTTAAAATGAACTTTGAACTTCTGAAAATTCTTAAGTTTTTTATTATACAGCACTAGCTTTAATTTTTAATAATTGCCCTTTTATTGTTCCTTTAGGTCAGTAAATCTGACCCTTACTGGTCAGACCATGAAAGATTTATTTTGAAGCTTCTATAGTAGTGGTGTAAAAGGTTTTGTCAAATTCTGAAACTTTTATATGAACTGGAACCAAAGGAAACTTACTATATTACTATTGTAAAAAGTTTGCAATCTCAAATTGTCCAAACTAGTCTTTGAAAGAGCTCATTTTATATTTAAAAAGTCCTTAAATAACTTCTTTTTACAAATGTTACGCTTTATTCTACTTTTACTACGCTTCATATTATATTTTATTTATTTATTATTACTTATTATATTTTTTTTATTATTAATATTATTATTTATTTATTTTTTTTTTTTGAGTAATCTCAAATCATTGTTTTTTTTTTCCTCTTCTTTAAAACAGTTCAATATCTTCAGAATTATCAGAGACTATAATGACTATGGTTGGAAATTGTGGTGTTGTTTTAAATAAGAACAGATTACCACCTTCTGGTGTTAAAACTTCACAGGGTACTTTACAGTCAGTAATATCTTCATCTGTGATCGCTCCAAATTCAAGTGTAAGTGTATAATTTTTCTTCAAATTTTCTGATTTTCATTTCAATAAAATTTTATTGGGTCCAAAAAGAGATTTTGAAATACATGCGCTGTATAAATGTTTTATAGTTGGAGCAGTTGGGTAGCTTGACATCATCTGTCTCAGCACTTACATTAAGTAATAATGTAAAAGCTATAAGCAGTGTAAATTCAGCATTTCCATTAGCTGGATCCTTAAGTTCACTTTCAATTGCATCGTCTGGATCCCCTGCCAAGATGTTATCAGTTGTTACTCCATCTACACCTGCTGTTTCATCTGTCAGTCAAATTACACAAAATTCTTTCCCTGGTGGTGGCATGCCGTCTGCGTCGACCCAGTTACCTGGGCAGTTCAGTTCACAGCTGGGTAAGTTTTCTATAGTTTTTGATACTAAGCTCATAAATGTTAGTTCATATTTTTAAAAGAAAGTTAAATTATAGACTGTATGACCACTGTCCTGCTACAGAAAGTGTTCAGACATCTTTGTTACGATTTAGACTTTCTCGTTGAATTTAACTTTGAAAATGAAAATGTAACTAGCATCAATTTGGAATGAGATTTAATTATCACAGCATCAAACATTTTTGCTTTTCTCATTGCAGGGCCCAATCCAGGATTTTTATCTTACTACCTATTTTTGTGAAAAAATTAAATCGTCATCCTATTTTTGTGAATATACTTCTTGTTCGCTATTTTTTCACAGCACATTTTAAGTTATTGAATTTTTGACAAAAAACTCATGTCATTGTTACATTTATATTCATATTATTAAATAATACAAAAAGAACTTACATTGTCAAAAAAAAAAATTATAAATTACTAACACCATAAAAAAGACTAATACTCAAAAAAAAAAAAAAAAAAAAAACATGCCTGAGTAATTGTGAAGACTATTTTTCTTCCTTTCATAACAGTGAGCAACCTTAAATTCCACTTATCAATAGAAATAACATAAGTGTTCCAGTTTATTCTTGAATTTTCCTTTTATTTACATACCATATTTTCGGGTGGGTAGATTTGCCATGGTCGCTTATAAGATGTAAAAGTTTTTTTTTTTTTTCTAAAGTTCAGTTTGTGCTTAGTTATTGCTTAAAAACAAAACAAATTAGAGTCTGACATCAAAAACCACAACTGCAACGCCCTTGAAAAAATCTATTTTGAAAAGGGTGATAGCATTTCTGCTTATTCAGATGTTATTTTATTCTCCAAAATCATCCAATAAGGAAGTGGAATAAATTAAGAAAAAAAAAACATAACTAAGGTGTCTAATAAAAGAATCCAAAGGAAAAACAAATAATTTTAAAAATGACTGCCCCAGCAAGACGTTGCAGTGAGGATGGGAAGTAGGGTTGCAGTAGAAATCAACCAGAGTAGAACAGGGTTACTATAAGTTGCAGTTATCACCAAAATGTTGCAAGGTTGATATTTATCTATGATATAAAAACACTGCTTTCAAATCAATGTTACAAATTCTTCCTCATTGTTTTTGAATGATGTCAATACCAGTAGTTTTTGTGAAGGTACCGTTTTTTGTTATTTTATTTTTGTAAAGGTACCATTTTTATTATTTTATTTTTGTAAAGGTACCGATAAACAGTAGCAAAATCGGCCTGCATTGGGCCCTACATTGGAAAATAAGTAATGGATTAAGAATTGTATGTCTGAGTTTTTGGAAGAATGATACTTTTTTTTAAAAAATTATTATTAAATAAAGAATCAAGATCATGGTTTTAGTATTTTTCATTTTGAAGCTGATCCTACTTAGTATTTATACACACACAAGCTAATGATAAAGAGGAAAAAAAAGAAAACTATTGAATGATTCCATACGAACTCACTTGAAAAAAGAAAAGTTGGTCGCACGACCGACTCGGATTTTCTTTAAATTTGGCACAGAGGTTGATTATATAGAGGCATTTAAAAGCCCAAATTTTTCGGTTCTGCTCCACTTATTTTCTAAGATACATACCCTCAAAGTTTATCCGCCTACTCAAAATACTAAAAAAGTGATGTTAATTAATCATTTTTTTAATAAAAAATTGTACTCATGCAATATAAAAGTGTTAGATATCTATGGAAACTAGTTACTCCAGGCATTCAGAAAAAAAATACTAGAACGTTCATAATGAAAATTGCTAAGGTACAGGGCTCTTTGAAGTTGTCACCACAAAAACTTGATTTTGCCGATTTTGCTAAAATTGAGGAATTTATTCCAAAAAAAAAGAAGACACAACCAAAAGCTTACTCACTTTCTGGTAGTGTACAAATGTTTACTATAAATGGTTACACAATGCATCACTTGGGTTTCTCAATCCTTCTTGGAAATATGTAAGCTTAAAGATAAGCCATAAGACAAAAACATGCAATTTTGGCCATCTTGGCAGCCATTTTTCTCATAAAGGGGGAGCAGTAGAAACTTTAATTTTTTTTTAAACAAGCTACTGATATGTTAGCTATTCACAGAAAAAGTTTACTTTTGGTTATATCTTGCATTAAGAGATATCCTGCTGACAGTATATGCATGTTTTTCGCGAATGCCATATGCTTTTGTTCTCCCTCTCATGGACTTAAAATTAATTAAACCAAAAAAATGATATATTTATTAATAGCTGTATTATCTACCAAATGTGTCATGAAATTTAATTTATTAAATCATTGAACAATAAATTAAATATTTGATGGAAACAAGAAATAGTATTTCTCCGAAGCTTGAGGATTATGCATTCATAATTATAAAGTACTAAATAATTTCTTGAGAAATTAATTAAAATAAAGGAGCTCTAAATATTTATCTCATAAGCAATACCCAATCTTGTGACTGGGATATTCCTGTTTTTGATTGCAGATTTTTTTGAATATCACATGAATATCAGGAAAATAAATGAGGCCTTTTTGTTTGATGTAGGATATTTTATGACAAATTTCATTTGGTGGGCTACCAACTGAACAGCGTGATAAAGAGCTATTGATTTCAGCATCAAATTCCATTTTACCTTATTAACAGTTAAATATTTAAAAAAAATAAAATAATTTAATATAAAGCAAAGCTTGAATTAAAATTAGTACAACTAATTTATTCCCATACTGATATTTACAAAACTCACATGTGCTATACACTGATAAGAACTTACAAGAATAAGTTTACTCACTAAAAGATATCATGAAGCATACATTCTATTTTCTATAAAATAATAATGCAACAAAGAACAAGGGTATCCCCCTGTTTAGAACCAATCAGGAATATCCCACAGATTGGGTATTGCTTATGAGATAAATATTCAGAGCTCCTTTATTTGAATTTATTTTTCAAGAAATTTTAGTTAATCTATATCAATAAAAATCTGGTATGGACCCCACACTACTTCCTTTTACGTGTAAATTTCTTAGTAGTTGCCTTAAGTGTTAAAAAAGTGCTTGGAGTGAGCAAGGTAACAATTCAAATATTTACTCCCCTAATCTGCCACGAAACAATGCAAAAAAATATTTTACAATGGTTAATTTTCTAAATAGTGCTGATTTTAATATCATTCAGTGAATTTTTCGCAAAATATGGCCAATAGCGCCAAGTTGAACCCAAATTTAAAAAATAATTTTTTCGCCAAATTTGTCGCTAAGTTGGCATTATGTCGCCAAGTTGGCGTCAAACACTTGGCGACATGTCGCCAAGTGGTCGCGCCAATTCATATCACTTGAGTCTGGATTGAAATTAACACTGATTTACCCCAAAAAAGGGGTAAAACATCCCCTTGGGAACATTTGACTGCAACCACGAGGGGAGGTGCACAACTAGACCATCCTCAGAGCCTACATACCAAGCTAGAAGCTTCTACGCCATGTAGTTTTTGAGTTATGCGAGACACATACGCACATGCATCCGCACACACATACGTATATACAGACGTCACGAGAGAACTCGTCGTAATTAACTCGGAGTAGGTTGAAAAGGATTTTTCGGCTGCTTATATGTTGGTAGGTACATATGCACGTGCTGATAGGTCGAAAAAACTACTAAACATTCATTCGGGGGGTAAGCAAAATCAAAATTTAGACTCAAATTTGAGTGATTTTTTTTTCGCGATCACAATACTTCTTTATTACGTAAAAGAAAGTGAAAATGAGTGAATGCTTGTATGCTTGTTTGTATACTTGTTCTCTATACAAATCCACATTTTGCGTCAGATTTTCATCAAACTTGACACAGAGGTTGTTTGATGTCCTAGAATTCTCATAGGCGGGGTCTTGAAATTTTAAAAAATCTAAAAAGCTCAAATTCAAGTATTTTGTAAAAAAAATGACCCTTTTATAGGAATCTAGCCTATTATTAGGCCTATTTTTTTAATCTACATGAGCCTTTAGGTTACAAATTGATAAAATTTATGGTATTTAAATATTAGCATTTTCCAACAAAGATTAAAATTAAAGCAATGAATTTTCATTTCAAGACTCACCTATTTCATTTTACCATGAAATAAGTCAAAAACAATTATAATTCATGTTCTCATTTGGCACAAAATATGTATGATACAGAAATTTTTTTTCTTATCCTCCTATCAGAGGAATTATGCAAAAGCATGGATTAAAAGCCTTATACATGTTTCGCTTTTAGCTGGTGCTATTTTTTCGTGAACTTTCCGTGATAATTAAGTTCTTTTGGGAGTTTGTACCTAGAACTTTTTGTACAACCATGTGGACTGAATTGAACCAAATAAGAGGTATGTTGCAATAATAAAATGGCCTTTAAAATCAAAAAAGGGGCCTTTCTAGGCCTATATTTGTAATCGACATGAACCTTTAAGCATACAACTTGATAAAATTATGGATATTTAATTCTAATTTTTGGAAGCTTTTTTTAGTCCTCCTATTAGGGGAATTATGCAAAAATGTGGATTAAAAACCTCATACTTTTTCGCTTTTACTTGATGCTATTTTTATTTTATTTTTTTGTGAACTTTCCGTGAATCCTGTTTTTCTTCCAGATTTTAACCACTCATGGGCCAGAGGTTCTTTGATGCACTAGAAATCACATGGGCAGAGTTTTGGGCTTTAAAAAAATAATCAAAAATTTGAATTTCAAATTTTTAATTCGACGACAGTTACGTCTATAAGGGAGATAAGCCTTTAAGACGAGAAATAAATTCTCGCATTATGCTCAGGCATCGGAGAAATTCCATTTCTTTTTCATCAAATATCTATTATTCAATGATTTAATAAACTAAATTTCATGACATATTGAGTAGATAATACAGCTATTAATAAATATATCATTATTTTTTGGTTTAATTAATTTTAAGTCTATGAGAGGGTGAACACATGCTTATGGTCGTAGCGAAAAATATGCATATACTGTCAGCAGGATATCTCTTAATGCAAGAAATAACCAAAAGTAAACTCTTTTATTGTGAATAGCTCACATATCAACAGCTTGTTTAAAAATAAAATTAAAGTTTCTACTGCTCCCCCCTTATGAGAATAATGGCTGCCAAGATGGTCAAAATCACATGTTTTTGCCTTATGGCTTGTCGTTAAGCTTAAATATTTCCAAGAAGAAGTGAAAAACCCAGGTTACGCATTGTGTAACCATTTATAGTAAACATCTGTACGCTACCAAAAAGTGAGTAAACCTTTGGTTATGTCTTCCTTTTTTTGGAATAAATTCCTCAATTTCAGAAAAAATGGCAAAATCAAGTTTTTGTGATGACAACTTCAAAAAGAGCCCTGTACCTTAGTAATTTTCATTATGAACGTTCTAGTAATTTTTTTTCTGAATGCGTGGAGTAACTAGGTTCCATAGATATCGAGTATTTTTTTATTCCATAAGTACAATTTTTTATAAAAAATGATTAAATAACATCACTTTTTTAGTATTTTGAGTGGGCGGACAAACTTTGAGGGCATGTATCTCAGAAAATAAGTGGAGCAGGAACCTAAAAATTTGGACTTTTCCATGCCTCTATGTAATCAATCTGTGTGCCAAATTTAAAGAAAATCCGAGTTGGTCTTGCGACCCCCGTTAGGTGAGTTGGTATGGAATCACTCATTGATTTGTGGGGAAAAAAGTAGTTTAACAAAGATTTCGTACAGGTGTGTCTTCTCCTCAATTTTTGCACTGCCTGTTTCAAAAATTATTTTCTAGGGGAGGGGGGGGGGACTTAAGAAAACTTTATGTTACAGTTATTAAAATAATATTCGCGAAAGTGCAAACCCTACAAAAATCGCAATCAGTAAATCCAGTTGCATGCAAGATTTAAACCACTCATTTCCAATATCAAAAATGATAATTACATTTTGCTTTCCATCTTTTTAAACTGTTTACATCCAAAAAATCAGTGAAATCTTCCTGATTTCTTTTTTTTTAACATGGCAATGTAGAAGAAATTCAACATAGATATTAAGACTTCATTGATACTGTGGTTCTTCACTTAAGTTCCCGTTAAAAGTATTGAAATATTTGGTGTTCAGTTAGAAGAGGTTAATTAAAGTTCATGAGAAATGTGAAAATAGGTTGTTGGTTGCAGTAATCGTATTTTATTGAAACTGGGAAACTAGGGATTTATGAAATTTCCTGATTTTCCAGGTTTAACTGTATTTGCTTTTTGTCTTTACTCCTAGTTTTATTACTATATTTTCTTTATCTTTCTCTTTCAGTTTTCAATTTTTCTGCTTTTCTTCTATTTCATCTCAAACGCCCATGCGCAATCTTTTTGCATCTTTTACAGGAAGTAACAATTTTGCATTCAAAGCATTAATACATTATTTTTAAAATGCATATTAATATTTTTTGCTTTATTTTCATTCAAATTGAATTCTTTGCCTGTGAAAAGCAAATTATTGAAAAATACTTTTGCAGCTTTTCTTTATAGGAGCAACTTTTTGTAATTAAAACAACTTTTAAGTCACTGAATTGTAAATTAGTTCAAATCTGCTTTCGATTTTGATCATTTACTATTGCAATTTAGAACATTTGTATAGTTTTGATGGATTAAATAACCATGACTTTGTTAAAAATTGGTGTTTAAGAGCTTTCCAAGCTTTGAGGAAGCTGCGTCCAATCAATCTTTTGCAATTTACAATTATTTAATGGATAGCGTGCTGGATGTGAAGATTTTTTAGAAAATGCAAAGAGCTCTTGGTCTCACCAAAAAATATATTTCAAAAATTCTCAGTTTGATGGCTCGCATTTCATCATGCTGCCAAGAGACTTCTTGGACCCCCCCCCCCCCTCCTCATGAGCGGAATTACCCACTGTTTTCAATTAGTCATTCGATCAAAATATAATTACAATCGGGCTTCCACCCTCCCTTGCGTACATCGTCATGCATTAAAGTATGAAATTTCTTTTATCATACTTCAGTAGAAGTTTTGATGATAGTTTATTAGGGATTTTCAAAATTGAGTTGATTTGTTTGTAAGAATGTTTTCTATTTCTGAGAGTAATAATGATCTATTAATTACTAAAAATGTACTGCAATTTTAAGATAGAGGACTAAGCATTACAGTAGTTTTAGTCTGCTGAAAATGAACTTATCTTCTAGAAAATGATGCTGAAATTTTTATGAAGATGGCTAAGTTTTATTTTTGATGCAATAACTTAATAAGAAAATAGTTCATTAACTCGGCTTATCTGATACAGCCAACTTATTAAACCAAAGATTTTAAAAATATATTTTGCTTTAATCTCAAAAAATAAAATTTATTTTTCATATTGGAAATAAAAAATTTTAAAACTCTTAAATTACAGGCGGAGATTTTGGAGCAATTTTTCCAGATGCGAGCCAGCCCGTTTCCAAAGAAATTGAAGATGAAGCAAATGGATACTTTCAACGGATTTATAATCATTCCCCACATTCCTCTCTCCCCATTGAAGATGTTCTAGATATGTTGAAGAGGTTTCAGGACTCTCCTATTAAAAGAGAGAGGGTAAGGAATCTTTTACTAAGCTTAACCCATTAATGGCTAGCGTCCCTTTTTAGGGACGGTCCAAAAAAGGGTCTGGATTTCCCTCAAATGAACATTTCAACCAAATAATAGTGTTCAATTAGTACCTTGGTATTGTTTAAATTCGTTATTAACAGATTGCAGCACCTAACCATTGAAAAGTGTGTTATGTAGCAGTTTTAATATGATTTGTATCAAAAATCACTTTGTTCACAATCTCAAGAAAAAAAATTAAATTTTCAAAGTTATTCCCAGCTTCCCAGTTTATGTTAATTGCTGATTTTATTTCTTCTCATAAAATGTCTTTTTAAATGTTATGTCGTAGGCAGAAAAATAATTTAGTAAAAAAGGTATGTACCCTCTGTATCATAATTTTTAAGGGACAATTTTTCTTTCCTTAATAAAAAATTTTTTTTTTTACATAATATTTTTTTATTTTTCCTGTCTATTAAACACTTTGTAACCAGTATACAAAATATCTTTGGGAAAAAAATGTCAGGCATTAATGGGTTAAATTGTCTCATTTTACCTAAAGCTATTTTGTATTCTTTTTCATATACATTTCCCTGAAGAAATGTAGCCAAGGCATCTATATTGTAATCGGGGATATGAGAAGACAGTTCATAACTTGTTCTATCTCGTTTCACAAATGAGACATTTTTACGCATCTATTTGCACTTCATTCCCCAAATTTTAAACTTAGCCTTTTCTACCCATAAATTTGAATCTAAGCATCATTATGTATCACAATGTAAAGAATCAACTTTATAAAAGGTTTTCTTGTTTTTAAAAAAAAAAGAGGTGTGTGTTGTTGGCATAACCATATGGTCACTGTACAAAAACAAATATGTACAAATTAAAGCCAAAGTTTAAAATTCTAGAAATGAACCTCTACTATGTGTAAAAATGTCACTGCCATGAAGATGGATTGAGCAAGCTCTAAAAAATATTTTCCTTGATAAATATAATTTGATATATGTGCAATACTTACATATGAGAACTTGGGTACCTTTTCCAAGTGCATATAGCAAAAGTTCTAATTAAGTTTATTAGAGTATTTAGTTGCAGTTTCCCTCAATAAATAACATGCAATAGAATGTTGATTTTCCAAAACCTGTGGGTACAAGCCCTATTTTGAATATGCAAAGTTTTAAGGGCTTTTGACCGATGTATAGTGTGTGTGAGGTTTTTACCTTCTCAAGTTTGATTTTACTAAAAATTAAAATTTATAAAGGAACAAAATTGAATTTTAAAAATGGCAATGAGGTGCACGATTTGTTCATTAAAAGCAATTTAAAAATATTCATCCTTCCATCTGAATTACTTTTATATATCAACTTGCTTATTAATCTTGAATGTTTTGATACCCTCCTCAGGTGAAAAATAGACAGTGCAATCTTGCTCTATTGTGAACAATTTGATAGCTCTAAATTTTAGTGTCTGTTCACAATGAGATGAATTTGTAAGATTAATGTTAAAACTTGCAATTAAAAGTTCAGATGAATTTAGTTAGCAAATGTGAACTTGTTTTTACAAAAAATATATTGATTGCTGTGCTGAATGAAGTTATAGAAAAAGAGCAAATCAAAGTTCAAGTTTTTCTGCTGTCAATGAAAGTACTAATTTGCTCTAAGTCCTCTATATAAGTTGACTTTTTGCTACCCCTCTCTCTCCCACCCCTTCCCAAATGGAATAATAAAAAAAAAAAGTTCACCATTCTTACTCATTTTTTACTACACAAGGAATGGATAAAGTACAGGAAAACAGTAAATACTGTCTGAATTTTCCCACAGGTGGGCACTTTGTGGCCATTGAAATAGTAGAATTGCATTTGTGGGTATAGCAAAGGGAGTTGTTTGTTAATTTCCCCTTGAAGAGCCTTCAGTTTTAAGCTGTATTTATAAATTCTAGTATGTTAATATAGTTTATAATTGGGGTGATCTTAATTTGTTTGGTACATTTTTGGGGGGGGGGGGAATTAAACTTGTGACGGCGCCTGGTTTTAAGACTTAATGATTAAAAATCACTGTATGCATAATTAAAGTGTATCTTAAGACTTTTTTTTTTTTCGACCTAAAAAACTATATCTTTGACCCAATTTCTGAGGTGTCCCCCCCCCCCCTCCACCTTTCCGGGATTTCACGACTGCATGTGCCAGACATTTATCTGCAAATCACAACTTGTTGAATTTTGGGACTTTTAAAATTTTTTAATGCTACTTAATTTGATAACGGTGTAACGAGGGAAAAAATGCACTGTCCTAAAGCATGCTTTACGGTGCTTTTTTGGTTGCTACTTATAAAAAAATTCCATTGTTACATTGTTGTATGGTTTCCTCATAAGCATTCCTCTTTTAGTAAATGGTCATCCTAAGTACTTTTTTAAACTACAGTAGCCCCTCGTTATATCGCGCCTCGTTATATCGCTCATTCGGATATTTCGCTCTTTTCTTTTGTCTTCCCTCCCCCCACCCCCCCCAAAAAAAACTTTTAGTTCAAAATCATTTTAAAAAAATATGTAAGTTGCTCAGAAAAGGTCTCTTTCTCATTTGTTTTGTCATCAATGAACAAAACGAAGGTTCTTCTATTCTTCTGAATTCGCTGAAAAGAAGCAGCAAATTCTCTCCACCCAAACTTGCATACTGCAGAGACAGTTTGGAAACTACTGAACACTTTCTTTTGTATTGATACAATGAGTGAAAAGCATCTGTTAGTAATGTGTAGTAGTAATCTGTAAAAGTTGCTGTTTTTGTTACTTTTGACCAGGGTGACAATGATTTAAATCAATTGATTTAAATCGCGATTTAAATCAATTGATTTTTTTAAAAAAATCATTGATTTAAATCACTTTTTATTTTAATCCTTAAAAAATTCTCTTGGACAATCCCCATTTCATTATTTTTACCATTTTCTTTTAGAGCTTTGATTTCCATCTAATAAATGGAAAAGTAATCCTACTCATCCCCCTCCACAGATGCTGGAAGGTTGCAGTCCAAATAATATGTATGCACGAATAGTGCTATTTGTTGTCTAATATGTGAAATAAAGAAAATACATGCAAGTGCAGGGCAGGTGTTGTAAAGAGTGAATTGATGGGGGAGGGACAAGATAGAATGTGTGTGATATACTTTCAGTGAAAAGAAAAAACAAAAACAACCAAACAGAAGATGAATTTTCTATGCCTTGCATTAGCAACTGGGGGTTGGGGGGGGGCAGTCTTTATTAGTGGTTGAAATGGAACATATTCCAGCTTTACAAAACAAAAGCAAAATAAAGAGGGGGGGATCGGAATGAAGTGAGGATTGGGTTGAGCTTCCTGCCCTATTTGATTTTTATCCTAGCTAGTAGACAGGATTATTTTCAGATTGGCTCCTAACACTTTTTTCTGGGTTTCTTACTGGTGAAGCTTTACTTCAAAGGTGTTTTTGTATTTTTAAAAACTTAAAGGTAAGTTGTTCACAAATAAAAATTGATTCATAACTGAAGTTTCTAATTTTTTTTAAAAAAATCAAAAAAAATCCGATTTAAATCGAAAAAATCTGATTTAAATCAAAAAAATCCGATTTTTTTGATTTTTTAAAAAAAATCATTGATTTTTTTACACCCTGCTTTCGACTGAAAAAAAAGCTAATTTTCGAATAAATGAATTTTTATGTATGTGGACGTATAATTTACTTAAATGCTGGTAGAAAACTATTTTTAATGACCTCTGTTATATCGCGCTTTCGGATATATCGCGCTTTTTTCTTGTCCCCCAAAAAATGTGATATAACGAGGGGTTACTGTATGAATCGTCCTCTTTTCCCTTTCCTGTGCTAAAATGCATTGTTGAATCCCTATATGAGGGCTGTAATAGCCATTTTACTTGAATAACAAAAGCCAACATATAATGTGTGTATAAGACATGGTAAAAAAAAATTTTTCATTCTTAAGGTGTGTAGCAAGCCAGATGGATAAAAAAATGAAATACTATTATAGTTTTTTTCTGTATTCAATGAATCATTTTCAGTTTATAAATTGATTTCTTTAAAGACTATTCAGTCCTTGTATTTTTTTTTTTTTGCCCATAATTTATTTGTAAAAATTTTTATTTCAGGAAGTGTTTAATTGTATGATTAGAAATTTGTTTGAAGAGTACAGGTTTTTCCCACAATATCCTGACAAAGAATTAATTACTACAGCCCAATTGTTTGGTGGAATAATTGACCAAAATCTTGTCAGGTATCTATTCAGGCTTTCAGTTCATTTTTCTTCATTTTTTAATCATGCATAATGGTTTTGAATATGTATCTGTTTTATAATAAAATATATTTATTAGTATACTACTATTCAGATAAAAAAAATAAAAACATGGAAGCATATCTTAGTCAATCAAATAGATTTAAGTATCAATTTCTTTTAAGTGTATATTTTTTATAGTAGTATACACTGTCATTCAAAGAAGTTCTTTTGGTTAGAACTTAATTGACGTTTAATTGGCCATTTGCATGGGCAATAGATAAACCAGTTTAAAGTCTCATTTTCTCCCTATGGGGTAGCACCTTCCATTGCAGCTCGCGTGTAACCTCTGTAGCGCCTAGTTTCTATTTTCTACTTCATAGCAAAAAAACAAAAAATGGAAGAGGAGTTCTACTCAGGGTGTAAATGATCCAGTTTTTGTTCCTAAAATTTTTGTAACTGCATGAATATCATTACTGTAGACTTCTAACCTTGTGCTAATTAAATTGCATGTTTTAGATTGATTTTGTTTGCCTTAATATTTAATTAGATTTTGTTTGATTTTAGACTTATTGTTGATCAAAAATGTAGAAATTGACAACTTATTATGGTAGAAAAAACAACCTAATAGTTTTTGATTAGCAGAGCTGAGTACTACTATAATTTTCCTGTTAATCATTAGCTGCATAAGCTTTTATCTCTCATTAACACTGATTATTTGTTTTTCTAATAGAAAATGAAACATTTTGTGTTCTTTTTGATGCTTTGTGTTCTAAAACATGAAATATTTGTAGTTACATCACTTTGGGCCTGGCACTCAGATATGTATTGGAATCGTTAAAAAAACCACATGGAAGTAAAATGTTCTACTTCGGTGTCACCGCCATGGACAGATTCAAAACTAGGTATTTTAAAGTTTACCTCCTCTTAAAATCTTATTTATTTTATAGTCAACCACCAGCAGAATAAATGTGAAAAAGTTAATTTTAAATATTAACTGACAAGATGTATGGTAAGCTAAACAAAATAAAAAGGGAAAAACAACTCCTAACTGTTCTGCTATTAAATTTTACTCTGACTACTGTATGTGTACTTTTGAAATGTCTGAAGTATTTTTGAATGATGACAAGTGTTAAAATATCTTGCGTTAAAACATAAGAACTTCTTAGTGTTACAAATTTTGGTACTTTTAAGCTTTATATAAAAATATTTATTATGTAACATATTTAATTTAAGGACCTCAAAATACCTTTTTTTTTTCTTTATGAAACGTATTTATTGTAAAAAAATTCCTTTTTGGGTAAAGCTTAGGCAGATATTTAAGGTTAAAATTTTTAGACATGTAATTTTAACTACCTAAAAAAGTTCTTTCATCATTTATAGTTCTTATTTTAATTAAATCTTAATGTATAATTTTACTTACTAAGTGCATGAAATGCATAATAAATTTAATATTTTTATTTACTCTCTTTTGTGTAGATTAAAAGATTATCCTCAGTATTGTCAGCACTTAACATCAACACCAAATTTTAATGAACTTCCTCATCAATTAATAGAGGTACGTAATTTTTTTTTTTCTAAGAGGCACAATAAGTTCTGTTTGTTAAACTCATTTGGTAATGTGAGTAACGATAAAGTTCAAAAGAGAATTTTTTGCTTAGTAAATCATGTCGTGTAAAATACCGAGATGAAAGGTAAAAATTGACTTTTTTGTTTTGAGGATATACAGTGAAGCCCTATTTTAAGTTTTTCAAGGAACTGAAGGAAAAAAACGTAAATACAGGAAATACATAGAAAACCTACTGAAGAAGCATGAAAAAACATTAATTTTAGGGACATAAAATCAGGGCTTCACTGTTATTTGTTATCACAACAATTGAATCAGTTTTTGTTGAATTTGTTGAAAGGGCATGCCCTTTTAACAGAAAGTGATTCAATTATTTAAAAGTTGCTTATAAAGTTAATTTTTTTTAATGAAATTACAAGTGTTTGGTAGCTTTTAACTTGGATGGTAGAATGTTTGCAACTTTTCCAATTTGAGCAAGCATTTCAGTAATGAGTTAATAGTTTCATTTTTGTCTGGAAAAAAAGGGGAGAAAATGGTACCAAAACTTTCAAATCAACAATTGCATACATTTTAAAATTTAACCAGAATAATCTTTTATTTTTATTTTCACAAAATGTTATTGTTTTTAAGATAATGGTCCTTCAAACATTTTGAAAAAAGAAAATAGATTCTTAATGCATTTTAACGAATTATCCAGAAATTTTTAAAATGTATCTGCGAATGAATCAGTAGTTGTAACAAATAATGTGAGGTTTTTTTTTTTTTTGTTTTTTTTCCCCTTTCTTTTTTTTTTTTTTTGTTATGCTTTTAAATTTTATAATTCAAGTTTTATTGAAGACACAAAATTGTGCGATAACTTATGGATAGAATCCTATTAGCTTAGTAAGAGCATCCTGTTAATAACGTGGAAATGAGATCAGTGGACTAAAAAAAGTAGTTTTTGAATAATTTATTTTCTTCTCTTAAATGCGTATTCAAATTTCTATTACAGTCGACGCTCGATATAACGACCATCTCCGTTTTGGATACAGTTGGGGGTTTTCTCACCGGTCGTTATATTAGGATGGTCCTCATCACGTGTGGTCGTTATAACAAGCGTCGTTATAACGAGCGTGTAATCTTAAAATCAACTCATTGGGGGTAGAAATCTGAATGATCACTGTGTTTTTGCATTAAAATTGGAAAATAAACTATATATTTCAACATGGCAAACCACAGTATCACTTATATCATTCCTCAAAGGTGTTTTTGTGGGTACATCCAAAATTCCAGAAAGAAAATAAATAACAGCAAAAAAAGCTAAGCTACATTTGCCCGTTATACCACTTAAGGGGTGTAGTACCCTTTCGGTGAAGAAAATGTGTCGAAATATTGGTAAACTTAAAAGTGACTTGTTTCAAGATCTATTAGTTTTAATTTCATGAAATTTTAACAAAATATGAATTCAACTCTATTGATATTTTCGATTCCAAAATGTAAGTTATGGGTGTTTTTGAAGTTTTTAAGCAATTATTTTAATAAAGTGAATTTTTTTGTTTGCCGATAAGTTAAAACATACTGCGTGCAGCATTACTCTTTTGTAAAACAAGATATCCACTTAATTTTTTTTTCTAGAGTAGAAAAATAATGTATGTTTAAAATGACGAAGAATTAGATTGGTTAAATACTCCTTACCCACAAAATAAAATTTTTAAATTCAAAATTCAAATTTTGATACATTTTTAGAAACTTTTTATAGTTACAATTTGAAAAGTCTCAACACAAGAAAAATTTTGGTTCATTAAATAAAGCATAATTAGTACATGAACACTTGTATAAAGTTTCGTGCACTTGAGATTATCCGTTTCCGAGAAATGCTGCGCGCAACGAGTAAAAATGTAGTTTCGAGATAATCAACTTCAAAAGTAGGTTTTCAACATCTATCATAATGGTAAACAAATGCGATTTGCAAAATTCGGTTTCTGCTGTTTTCCTCATATCTTCCGTTCTACTGGGAATTTTATTACGGGGTTTGTCTTAAAATATTTCCATTATTTTCCAGTTCCAAAAGAAGTTAAATACCAAAAATCAATTTTTTGAACTCTTAAAGGGTACTAGACCCCTTAAAAAAACAAATTGTTGAATTCCTACTATTGAGCGCAAATGCTACACATGGGTCAGCAAGTTTTTAATAAAAAAAAAATTATGAAATCATTAAGTTGCTTAACTGCAGTATTCCGTTGGGACAAAGAATTATTAAAGAATGTTATTAATATCAAAAAAGTCAGTTGAAATCATTTTGTTATCAAACTTTAAATCCATTTGAAAACACCTGCTAAATGTTGTCTTTTGCAGCATGAATTTTGGCAGTATGTGAGGTTGATTATAATGCTCTTAAAAATTTTATTTGAGATTATTTCTAAAGGGAGTATTTTTTGGAATAGATTGACAAAACATATCTACCGGGCAAACTTGGTAGAAACTGTAAAGATGGATCTGCACAAAGCATGTTTTCTTTTGTCTCTAAGAATTTAAATAACATGGGCTTAACATCTATGAAAAGAGTTCTGAGCTGCAAAATTTGTTTAAACATTCCGAGAGATTCATCTATTTTTACTGATCAAGCCACGAATTTGAAAATCTAGACTAGATTTTAATAGAAGTTCTCTCTCTGTGTATATAAAACCTGGAAAAGTTGTAGAATTTTACTTGTGAAAGTATAATGGGAATGTCTTTTTTTTTTTTTTGAAAATATAATTGCAGATAATCAATTTTAAAGGTATACCTGAGTAATAAATTTTATTTAAGGGGTAAAATATAAGTGTTTCACAACTGAAGTAATTTTTTTTTTTTTTGTGTGTGCTGTTTAGTTTAGAAATGATGTATGAAACATGAATACTTCATTAAATTAATCTCTGAATTAATATCAATGGTAAAATAATTCATTTACTTTTGGCACAATGTGCTTAGATAAATCCTATGTATAGAATGTATAATATGTTGAATTTCATAAGAGCTAATTTCATTTTATTTTGTACAGTATATTGAATATGGTGCAAGATCTCAGGAACCTCCAAATCGACCTCAAGGGCCTATTATACCCCAAAGCTTAAGTGTTGCTTCAGCATTTCCAGCCTTAACTCAAACAGCAGCATTACCTCTTACAACAACGACTGTGACTGTCACTGTCACAACTGTTTCAACTAAGACCACTATAGCTGGAAAGGTTTGTCACTTTTCATTACTTACAGCCTCGTCATTATTTCATGCTATTTGAGAGTATATATATACACATACAATCAGCCTGTCTATGACAGTACTACAGGCACTGTACAATTACAAGATTTTGTGTATTGCCTATTTAGCACAAAAACCTAAAATAACTGCATTTTTTAATTTTTTTTTCTTCCTGTTCAGCCATCAATTGCCAATGCAACAAATATTGATACACTACTCGTGGCCACGGAAAAAGATGAGAAGTTAGTAGTTCCTCCTGAAGCAGTTCAGGACAAAGTAGCCTTCATTGTGAATAATTTGTCTCAATCTAATCTTACGCAAAAGGTAATTTTCTTCATAGAAAATTTATTGAAATTATGTTGGCACACATGATTTTAAACAAATTCATTTTTTTCCCTCCCTTCAATAGACTGATGAATTCAGAGAAATTGTGAAAGAAGAATATTGGCCCTGGGCTTCTCAATATCTAGTCATGAAAAGAGCTTCAATTGAACCAAACTTCCATTCCTTATATTCCAATTTCTTGGATACATTAAAGTTAAATGATCTCACCAAACTTGTAATTAGAGAGACTTTTCGTAACATTAAGGTAAGTCTTTTTTTTTTTTTTCTTAATATTTAAAAAAGTTATAAATACCCTAGTACTAACTTTTCTGCAGTGAAAAGATAAAGTCCAGTATCTGCTTTTTTTTTTTTTGTATTTTTATCATCAACTGTACTTAAGCCTTATTGCACAAGCTTGCTAAAGTGGTTTCTGCTGAAAATAAAGTACACAAAATTGTTAAACTCGAACACTTCCCTATTATTATGGAATCCAAAAATTTCATCTCTTCGGGTACTGCACTTTACCTTCCCACAGTAGTATTGAGATTGTTTTCGGATACGTATCAATTGTATTCTCTTTTTGTGTTTTCCCCCTAATTTTTGAAGTTTAATTGTGTCTAATATGATGTAAATATTACTTTAATCAAAAAGTAATATAACACATTTTTAAATTATGTTTTTAGGTATTACTTCGGAGTGACAAAGGAATTGCTAATTTTTCCGACAGATCTTTGCTGAAAAATTTAGGACATTGGTTGGGCATGCTTACTTTAGCCAAATGTAAACCAATTTTGCACATTGTAAGTTATTCAGATTGAATTTTTTAGTCATTTCTTAATTGTATGTTATTTTTTGATGTATAATGCTTTTTCTTTACGTAAAATATTTACTTTTATTATTAAAATCCCTAAATGAAGAGATTGATAGAATTTTCGAGTGCTTTGTATCTAATTTTCTTAAAAATTCAGGATTAAAAATTAAGAACGTGGTAAAAATAAATGCTGATTGCTACAATTCTTATAATGTTAAGAAATTGAAGGGCCAGAGGGAAAAAAGGTGAAAGTGACCAAAGAGCTATTTCGAAAAAAACGAAGAACGAAGTTTTATTTCTCGTAGCTCCTTATGTAGTTTTTCGAGTCTTGGTGCACATTTCGGTCGCTTCTCATCTTTTTTCCCCCTTGTTAATCTACCAGATGATACTAGTCCTTCATAGCCCTTAGATAGCGCTAATGTCTCAAAATTGACGAAAAAGTGACTTTCATCTTTTTTCCCCCTGGCCCTTCAATTGGATCATATCTTTGTCAGTGAGAGAAGTGAAGGCTATAGCTGGCATCATTGTTTATTTGTTATTTCATATTTTATTAGAAAAAAGGAACTTGCCCTTTCATAATTTTTTTATGTGCTTAAAATGTGATAGAAGTGCTGTCAAATTCCAGGAATTTTTTATCCCCTTTATCATTTAAGAAATTTCAATTCTTTCTTTGTTTTTTATAGGATATAGATGTAAAGTCACTGCTGATTGAAGCCTACCATAATGGGCAACAAGAGCTGTTATATGTTGTGCCATTCGTAGCAAAAGTTCTGGAATCGTGTTCGAAGAGCAAAGTAAGTCATGTATTTAACATACAATTGTCAATGCAAGTATATTTTCACTTTGCGTTAGCTCTTTATTTGCTTAGGAGTAAAACTATTTGCTCATGACACTCCCACCTCCCTTTTTCTGCCAGTTAAAACTCTGAAACTAAATGACTATTTCATATATTTCTCACATGTGTTGGAGCTTGCATAGATGGTATAGTTAAATAATAAGCCTTAACCCATATTGCAATTATTATAAGATTTTTTAAAATTAGTGCTACTTGACAAAATACCCAGCATTGCCTATACCAGTAATAATCGTGAGAAACAGTAGCTACTTTAATTTGTTTTCTTTTGAAACAAAACTCGAAACCTGTAGACGTGATTAAAAATCAAGCACTATCCCTACCCATAAAACTTAAATAACAATAAGTATTAAGAATAATTCATTTAGAAATGAAAGCACCACATTTAAGTGATAAAATTATGGAGAATTCCAAAAATATAAAACAAAAGCTCCCTTGTTTGAAAAGAATACTTAATTTTTAGAAAATAACATCCAACCATTTCTGTATGAGAATTGAATAAATTTCTTTGTGCTTAAAATTAAAAGAATAAAGCACAGAAATTTAAAGAATATAAAGCACAAAAAGGCAATTTTGCAAGAAAACTGTAGGAGAATGTGGGGCAAAGTGAAATAGTTAAGATAGCTGACCTATCTCAAAATGAACGCATTGGAATTTGTTCTGGAAAATACTGTACACAAAGATTGAATAATGTATTTTGTATGACAACTTGTGTAGAAACATTATTTTTCACTTTTGGCAGTAATTTTGCACCTTCAAAAAAAGGTAGAAATTTCCCACCTCGAAAAACCATGGGGCAAAGTGAAAAACGCAATATTTTTACAATGAAAAAGTTTCTATGTAATGATTAACAATGATTTTCATCAAATGGACGTGTAAATTCACGAATAAATTACTTATTAATGAAAAATAAATGAATAAGTAAGTAAACACATTAAAATATATGAGAAAAAAGAAATGAGTAAATAAAATGGAGAACTAATAAGAAAATCAGTAAACGAATGAATAAATAAGTGAATTAATAGGTAAACGAATGCAAGTTAATTATTAAACAAGGAAATATGTAGGGGATTTAAAAAATTAATGCTAAGTAAACAAAATGAACTATTTCACTTTGCCCCGCGTGCACTTGACAAATTACATTGAACATCTAAAATCAAAATTTGCTTAATATTAACTAAATAAGTATTACACTGGACACCAGTAGATCTCAATTAATACTTAAAATGATAATTACAAAAATTTTATTGTATCATAAAAAATATTTTTGAAAAACCATGAATGTTACAATAAGTGAATCAAATTTTTAAATTACTTGTATAATTTTTTTCATGGATCGTGAGATCTATCTATTTGTAAACAGGAATAAATTGATATCTGTATGTCTAGGGACTTTGTTAAAATATTGCTATATAGGTGGCGCTGCGAACTGTGAAAATATTTTGCCATTTCACTTTGCTCCACATTCCCCTACATGTGTTTCGGGTCTTCAAGGAAGGAGTTCTTTCCTTGGGACTCCTTGTGGGGTTCCTTTTTTTTCAATGCAAAAAAAAAAAAGTAAGCTTTTGGGAGGTAAAGATTTCTTATAAAAGAAAATGAGAATTAAGATTTCTTTATTTATTAATTTTTATTACAAAAACATTTGATTTTACATTATACTCCTTCATGTATCACAGATACACGAGATTGGCGTTCAAAAAAGTAATTGAATAAACAATGAAAACAAATTAAAAAATGTGTAAAGAACAATAAAATATAAGCACTAAAACAGGGTTCGTACGGGTCCTTGAAAGTCCTTATAAGTCCTTATTTTTTTATTTAGCCTTAAAAGTGCTTAAAAGTCCTTATTTTAATGTCCCAAGTCCTTGAAAGTCCTTATTTTTACTCTGCCCTTATTTCAAAAAATCAGATTGCCGTTTTTCGATTAGAGCGATTTCTACACTGCAAGGTTGCAAGTGCAATATTTCCGCTTCGGCCGCACTTCGTTCCAGTTAAGAGGGGGGGTGGGCAGCTCCGCTCCTGTTCTAGGAATCCATATCCATGGATGCAGGTGACAAATCAGGGACACAATTGGTCAAATTTAAACAACTGATAAGAAACTGAACTACGTTAGCCGAACGCTTAAGGCTTCCTCCATTATGCTTCTCCCCCACCGAGTGGTCTAACGAAAAGCATTAGAGGAGGAAGTAATTTTTTTAAAAAAGAAGAAAATGTTTCTTCAAAAAGACATAATGGAGACAAATGCAAAAGGTAATCAGTTGGCAGATGAGGCTGAAAAAACTAAGGACATTAACTTCAAGGGTCTGGCCAGAGGAAATTCGGGTCCGTTAACGGACCCTTCACAAAAATACGATCAAGCAAAACTACCTTTCACAAAATGCTGATCAAACAAGATGGACATTTCACACATTATTCATTCAAGAAGTAAATCTGAAATCAAAATAACGCATAGCATATTTCTGTGTAAAAGCCCACAACTTTTGGGCCTTTTGTGAAGTTAAAGAATCGAATCGCTTATCCAACGATCTTGCGGGAAAAAAAAGTCCGCACTTCCTGCCTGCAATACTTTAGGCAAGCGATAAATCTTCAATGTAAAATGTAGCACTTTTTGTTCGTTTCTTTTCAAGAAATAAAAACTTAAAGGTAGTTGTTTTGTTTTACTAGTTCTGCTTGTTTGCTGCATCATATGCAAATCAAAATGGCTTGCTGCGATGTTGTTGTTTATAGATTTCTCTTGAAATGCAGAGTAAGGATTTTTCTCCCTGCTCTTGACTTAAACAAAAAGGAAATAATAATTATAGCAATTATCTGCGAAATGAACTTAGAACTGTAAACAGATAGCTAGGAATAGAGAAAAAAAATATGGGATTGCTTCTGGTAGTGTGATCAGCTATTTAAAATTATGGTGATCTGATGTCTTTGGTGCGATGTTTTGACCTTATTTTGGCAGAAAATTATCCGGATTTTTTTTTTTTTTTTTTTTTGCTTACAAGGGTGGTGTTTTGGTTATATTCAGGAAAGAATGTATTTTTTTGTCTGTTAATATTGGAAGTTCGGTATTGTCTTTTTTGCTACGTCTCCTTACCGAATTTTTTCCTCCAAATTTTCGGCGAATATGTCGGGGATAATTTAATGACATTCATCATATAAACCTGATAAAATGTAATTCTAAAATTATTTGACTTTAATACATTATTAATTTACCGTTTTTATACTTCTTTCATTTAGAAAAATGTGATCTCTGCATCCGATATGAAAATCGAATTTTACTTATTTTTCAAGCTAATTACTCTTTATTAGGAGGCAAATAAATAAAAATTCGCTTTATATTTTTTGTTCAGATCACTATTTTAAATTTTTAAAGCAAAATTAACTGATGTTTTATGAGTCTAAATGTTAAATGCTGAATTCATCGTTTCATTTTATTTTTGCATTAATTGTGCAAACAGACATTCATAATATGTTTATCGTAGACCTTTAAAATGCAATTGTAAAAGAAAAAAAATAGCGAAATAAATTCGTTTACATTCCATTCTTATGCTTTTGATGCTATTACTTTGAAAACTGCAATCTCTTTGCATCCGCTGCAGGAATCGGATTTTTCGCACTTTTGATGTTTAATACGCTTTCTTAAGAGTAAAATAAACAAAATGTCTTTATTTTTTATTAAATTCAAAAAAAAAAATTTTTTTTTCAATTTTTTTTTTTAAATTGTTGATTTTTCACAAAATTATTTAGCTTTTCACAAAAAACGGACCCTGTGAAAAATCCTGGACAGACCCCTGAACTTGTTTATGCAATTACATTGCATGAACTAAGAAAAACACTAAGTGAAAAAGAAATTGAAATAAGTTCTTTGGATGTAAAATTATCAGAGAAAAGTTTGGAATTAAAAGATATGTAATGGGATTTTCAGTTTCAGATTTTTCTTTCTGTTTTGTTATTGTGGGAAACTTTTAGGATTTTTTTTCTTTTTGTTATATTTTTAATTTATCTTTTATGTGAAAAAAAAAGAAACATTTTTAAATGTTGAAAATGTATAGGCCAATTTGTTATTCATTGTTTTGAGGTCCTTATTTTTCGGATTTTTTAGTCCTTGAAAGTCCTTAAAAGTCCTTGAATTTTTTTTAAAGAAGTGTGTACGAACCCTGTAAAATAATTAAAATACAATGATTTGAAGAGATGAAAATATAAGCACATGAACTGTAAATTATCAGCACTAAAACAATTAAAATAAAAGTTACCGAAATTATGTATAAACGCATGAACTGCTGAAGAATTCAGCCGTAAGTTATATTCATCATCTCCCTGGCATACCCATATCAGTTATATGTTTTCTTTGTTCAAAAAGGCGCATTTGAGCAGATGTTCTTTATCCATTTCTAAGTTCTTATGACATAAGGTGCAGTTGGGCTTTATAAATGCCAAGGCCGCAATGCCAATAAATGCCAATGTTTGGCAAGGCAGTCATGACCAGTCTCCAAATAAAATGTTGCAACCGCAACAGATCTGTGAGAATCTGGAATTTAAAAAAATCTTCCTTCTTATTCTTATTTTTAATTTCTTCATGTAGTTTGGTATTTTGCTGTTTCTTTGATACTTTTTAATTCTTTTTATTGATTTGAATGATACTTTGTGCTTATTGACTTGCAAAAGTTTTGTTCCTTTTTTTGTCAATTTATCGCCACATTCATTTCTAGTGATTCCAGCATGAGAATGAACAATAAAATCATTAGCAATAAAATTTGTTGGAAAAAATTCGTAACAAATCATATTTTGAGAAAGGTAGAATAAACATACTACAGGGGGGGGGATTGAAAATTGTTAGGGGGGAAAAATAATACTGAATATTATAAAATAAAAATGAGAAAAAGACGTGTAAAGGTAGAAAGTAAATCTACCAGTGTTCAGTGAGAAAATAAGAAACAAATTATGAAAAAGACTAGCGGTAGAGAAATACTGAATATCTTTATGATCATTATCTATTCTTAAGTATTTGGAAAAAAATTAATTGGAGTGAAAAATTTGCTCTGTTGTCCTGTGTATCATCAGGGTGACATGAACGGTGTTCATCTCGAGAACTAACCCGTTATTTTAAGGTTTTCAAATGACAACTACAGACAATAAATTTTAATCACATTTTTAACCCATTTATGCCCAAGTTTTTTTTAACAATTTTTTTCAATTTTTATCTGCTTAAAACTCTTACTTGGAATGGTTTACATACAATTTAGGCTCAAAATAGTTCGCCGTTGCCATATTTATTAAGTTATTTAACGTTCTATTTATGGGATATTTTGCCGATATGTGAACAAAATACGGCCTTATTTGACTTTACTCGTGCAAAGTAACATTATAGAAGGCATCTGTGATCAATTTTAAGCAAATCATTTTAAAATAGTTTGATTTTATGAAAAATAAGTTTGCGAAAAAAAACTTACTTTCTGTGACTACCCATGCTGGATCATTGCTTGACTGGTTTGTCTGAAAATAGCTGCCAATAAATAAACCCTGATATCGAAATAGTGGCTCAACTGGTTTTCTCAAAAAGGACTATTTAACTTGTAAAAAACAGCTTTAATAATAGGATACACCCATTACAGGTTTTGTATGCAGTAGCTAACAAGCTTCCCATTTTTAGGACACTGGGCATAAACGGGTTAAACTTCACCTTATTGGGCTGTTCGTAAATTAATGGCAGGGATGCTGCAGATAGGATAAGCGTTAGATTAAGTGGGAAAATTCCTAAAAATCAAGATCTGAATAATTTGGGTATTTTTGATGCTGTAGTTATTTTCGAAATAATATTCGTTCATAATCTAAAATTGTTAGGCTACTAAATTGGTCTCAATTTAATGCAATAGATTAATCATTTATGACATTGATCATGATGCATGTTACTTGATATATGTAGATAAAAAAAGCTATTAATTAATCATACTTATCTACTTAATTTTAATTTTTAATCCGAAAAATTGGTTCTGTCTCCAAATGTAGCGTATTTTACTAATGTGAGAAAATATTTTATGTGCATAGGATCTCTAAACTAAGATCCAAAGGCTCTTATTTTTTTTCCAAAACCAGTGTAGTCCAGATTTACATCCTGGATCTGAAGGTTGGGCATACCTGCCCTGATAAGCATATCAACTTCAGTATTAGGATTGGTATTAGAACCCACTGTTCTATCTTTTTTTGAACCTTTAGACATCACTCATCTAAAGATGATTGCAAAATTCAGCTGGTTCTGTATGGGAAAAAGTACTTTGTCAGCTCATCCAGTTTTTGGTGTAAAAATATCCTAGCATGAATTAGTATTATATAAAGTAATTTCAGTATGTACTCATGATGTTTATTTTTTATTTAGGTATTTAAGCCCCCAAATCCATGGACTATGGGAATTATGAATGTTTTAGGAGAACTACATCAAGAACCAGATTTAAAACTAAATCTGAAATTTGAAATTGAAGTTCTTTGCAAAACATTGAGCATTGATATTAATGTTAGTACAATTTTCATTTTTCCATTAAATCTGTGATTTCACTTTTAAATATATATTCTGTTTCATTGATTTTATTTATATTTTCTTAGTTAAAAATAGTTTAATGCCTTCGTTCTGTTATTTTATGTTTATTTAGGCTTATTTTATTTATACTACTTTCGTTATTTTCCAACTTATAATTTGTCAGTAACAGAAGCTTATTCTTTAGGATTTAAAGCCTGGTAATATACTTAAAGACCAAGAACGTTACTTGAAAATTGAGCCACAGCTGTCACCATTACCTAAACATAAAGAACAGCAAGTTATAACTGCAGTAAACATCCAAGTTCCTCACCAGCCTTCTCTTGGACCAGTAATTTCAGCTCCCCCCAACCCTATTCCTAATAATGTTTTGCATGAAGAAAATCTGCAAAATGTGTCAATTAATAATAGTCCTCCTGCTACTATTCAGGCTGCTCCACTTGCACCATTGTCAACAACAATGCCTCAGCCTCAATTTTCATATGGAGACATTAATATTTTATCTACCAACCATTTGAATCAACATTTACTCATCAATACACAGGTGAGTTTCTTTTAACCAAATTTTTTGATGGAAATAAATTTAAAATATATTTGGAAACACAAAAATTTTAACTTAACATTTTACAAAGTGTTTTAAATTTTAAAAAAATTTGTAGGATATCGTTTATTTGAATGACCTTTTATCTATTTTTTTTCTTTCTTGTTCTACTTGTAGGTGCAAAGTTTGTTATGATGAAAAACATTTGGCTTATTTTTGAATTAAAAAATTTTTGATTATTGCAGGCCATAGAGTTGCTTTCTATTCTCGCTAATTTTTTTTTTTAATCTATTGTTTTTTGGCGGGAGATTCTCTTTTTTTTTAAGCTCTGTCTCCTTGTTTCCTGCCTTAAACATTATTTTTATCCACCTGTTAAAATGTAGCAAAGAAAAGGTAATTTTAAAAATTACTACAAGTCTTGGAGCGATCAAACGCCTAAAAGCTCCATAGATTATAAAGTAGTATATTGCATGTTCCATAGATTGTCACTAATTTTATTCACCATGACCAAATTAAAATAAAATTTGAAAATTACTTTAGAAATTCTTTTATTTTCTGTTCTTGAACTTTGACATTTTTCAGTAGCAACAACAATAGCGCTGACAATACTTAAGTAGTTTGACAAATGAGAGTTGCATATTTTATTGAAAAAAAAAGCTTTTCCCTCATCACATTCGGTCATTTGAATAATTTTTAGTGTTTGATTTATGATTTAAGATTAAAATTATGGGAGTAGTGTTTTATGAGAATAACAAATAAAAAAGTGTGAAGAAATGAATCCTTGAAATGTTTGAATCTACCAGTTGTTAAGCTATTATGCTTTTTTTTTTTTTTTTTGTGTGTGTGTGATTGTTTTTATGATAAGTGTGCATTTTTATGAACTTATAGTTTGTGTCTATTGTCAACATTCATATTCTAACTGATAAATTATTTATAGATTCCTCTGTTTCAAGCCCACAATCAGTTAAAACAGTGTGTTAGACTAGCTGTTGAAAGAGCTGTACAAGAATGGATGGCTCCAGTAGTTGACAGATCAATCAAAATTTCTCTGACAACCTGTGAGCAAATCATTAAAAAGGTAATTTTTTAGGTTTGGCTGATACAGTATAAGAAAATTCCATTAAAAAATATTGTCAGGTGAAGACAGCACATACTGCCGGCCCCGCTTAAGCTAATATTGTCAGCTCCAAGAAATATTCGATAAAGTAGGGTATTTGTTTCTGTGGGGATTTTAAGCATCGTTTCTGTAGCATTGTTCCAGGATGTTTTCTTCATATAAACAGGTATTCCTTTATCTGTTACCCAATTAATCGGGGACGACAGTATATTTCTTTCTTTTTTTCCCCTTTCCCTTTGAATATTGGCAACATAAAGATGAAGAGATATATTACCACTAGTTTTAAAAATCTATTTAAAATGGAGAACTTAACTTTTACTCTCTCTCTCTATATATATGTATATATATATATATATATATATGTATATATATATATATATATATGGGTGATTATACAAATACGGGAATATTTCTAACATGTAGAATTCAAAAAATTAATTTAAAATGAAAAATCTGAAAAAAATCAGCAAAGCACTTGATAAGTTACATAATTAAAATAGAATATCAGCAGAGCTTAAATGTTTGTATTTTATTGTATTTTTGCATTTTTATATTTTGAAGGCATATGTGAATGATAAAAAGGACATGTGGATGACACAATGGGTATGTGAATATAACACAGTAAGTATGTGAATAACACAAACACAATAGGTATATTAATGAAATTTTTTAACCAGTAAACTGTTAGACATAATTTTTAAACATTGTACTGTCATAGTTTGGCTTTTGATTCATCCACGTGCCTTATATTGGGGCATGTGAATGACAATAGAAAAAGGGCATGTGAATAACAAAACACAAGTAATTGTGTTCTCAAAAAGTCATATCTGAATATTTTTCGGCTTCACTTCGAATTAGAACTCACAAATGTAAGCCTTAGGATTATTCATTGTCAAAATTTATTTACATGTACATTTTACATGCATTCTGTGGGGCATGTTAAGGACAAAGATAAAAAACACTTGCCTTGAAAGTTGAGTTTAGCTTGCTTTTTATCAAAAAGTAATTGCAGAACAGCAAAATTAATCCTCATCCAGGAATAACAAAGTTCCATGCTTTGTTTTAAGATGTGTTGCCAGATTTTGAAATATAACATTTCACAGAAAAATATCTATACTTTTTAGACATGTGGATGACTGATAATCGCTGGGACAAAGTTTAGATTAACTTTTAGAGATATTATTTTCATATTATTTTGCTTTTTTTGTGATTTACATCTTGCACACATTCATATTTATAAATAAAAAACTCTTGAGAAAAAAATTAATTATTTTTTTTAATCTATATTCCATTGATTGTGAAAATGGCACCTATGGGACAGGGCATGTGGATGACATTTCAATCTAATATCCATTTTTTTAAATGAATAATAATTAAATATTGACATTGTTGATAACGGAAATTATAGAACAAAAGACGCATAAAAATATTCCCAAAATAGTTTTTTATTAAATTAAAAACAAAAAGAGCAATCAGTATGGAACACAAATTTGCCCATTTTTGTAGAATCACCCATATATATATATATATATATATATATATACAGTCGACGCTCATTAAAGCAACCCTCAATTTGGCTATACCCAAGTAGCATCAACTCATCGGATTTTGCCAGGCCGATCATCGAACTCCTCGTAAACTGATCCCGTAACACACGATGATATTGTTCCGATCAGTATCCGAGCATGGTTTTCGATGAGCTACTTTTCATCGGAAAGGGACATCCTTCCTATCAACTTTCCTGATGAAAATAAGCCGAGCATCCAAAATTGATCCTAAATTCATCAGCTCAGGACTGCACTGCTCGTAAATTGCTCCAAATCTCATCGTATTTCGAGCAAAACTCATTGGATTTTGCTGCTCGGATTCTGTTTGGCCAATGAGACATGTTGGAGCAATTTCCGATGAGAACTCGTCGATTCCGATCATTGGCTAATGAGAATTTCATCGGGTTTCGATGAATGGCCGATCATCGTCTAATGAGATTATGCTGCTAGGGTAGGAACAAAAGTTCCGTTTGCTATTTCATGGATGGAATATCACTTTAATGTCTGTCAATATGTCCAAACTGAATCCTTCATTTCAATGTAAAGTTCAAATTTTAAGTTTTAAATTTTTGCAACTCCTAAGACTATCTATTCAAAAACTAATATGCCATAGTTTGTTTCTGAACGTAAAATATTTCCATTAAAGGGAGTCATTTGGTGATAACAAGATCAAAGAATCAACAGCAGCCTTACACATACGATAGGTACTATGAAAGTTTTTAAAATACCTAGCTGTGAACGCGGAAGGCTTCTACATAATTAAAATAAGAGGATAAACTTTTCAGGTTTGAAGAGAAAAACCTTGATCTAAGTAAAATAAAATTCATATTTTTGTGATTTACTTGAGTTTCTCTTAATGTAGTTTGATGTTTAACATTTTAATAAATATTGTTCTCTTTAGGATTTTGCTTTGGATCCAGAGGAATCACGTATGAGGGTTTCAGCACATCATATGGTCCGGAGCTTAACTGCTGGGATGGTTATGATAACATGCAGAGACCCTTTATTTGTAACTATTTTAACAAACCTGCGTAATGCCTTTTTGGGGACATTACGTGTAAGTAAATTAACATTTTGTTTTTGAATTATACTCTTCTTGTTAACTGGATTTTAAAATGAATTGCAAATTTAAGCTTGTGTCAATTGAGAATTGAATAACAATTTGCTTTTAGGTGATACGTCTTTTTATAATAGGTTAGATAATCTATATATATAAAATCAAAGTTTGATGACGTCATGGGTGCGGGTCAAACACTTTCCTGGAAAATTTACGCAACGCACGATTATGAAAATTGGTTCAAAACTAGTCCACATACTGATGATGTGCAAGTCGTAGCCGAAATTTTTAAATTCACCCTAGATTCCCTAAAATTTAATTAAAATTAGGTAATTAAAAACTTATAACTCCCTTTTTTCGTACTCCAAAGGAGAAGTTTTTGTAATTGAAGTGAAATCAAGTGCAGATTTCTCCCGTGCACGCACATTGTTTTGTTTTCTTAAGTAAGTAATTTTATTTCATTTTGAGCTTTATTGTATTCACTTCTTCAAATGATTACTTCTTTTTTTGATTTCCTGAAACTTATATTGGTTTTTGAGCAATAAGTATTCCCCTCTATTATTTCATTTTCTAGGATTATTTGAAAAAAAAAAAATTCTTCAAAATTTGCAAAAGTACATTTTACAGTGTTTGGATAAGAAGCAGTTAACTTAATATATGTCATTTTTCTAATAAGTATTTTCATACAAATTTATTTACTTCTTGAAATTTCTATTTATTTGCATATCATCAAAGGGTAATGTTCTTTTTGTGTCTAATTTTACACATATGATTAACATGCCTCAGAAAAGGTGAATAATTCGATAATTGGGAATCTGGCTCGGTTGTCGAATTTTCGGCGGTAATAATTTGGTTTTAGTGACATTTAGTTTACGTTTGCGAAGGAAAGATTTCCCTTGCGCATGAATTGGCGACAAAAATTTGACATCATTTGGGAGAGATACCCAGGTCTTCGGCAAGATTTCCAATCACCGAAATCCTCCCGTCTTTTTTTTTCTAATTTTCCACATAGGATTAACATTTGAAAGTAAAATAATGCGCCGACTAAAAAAAGCCACTAAGTATAATGTGAGAATTCCTTTTAAAGAATTCACCAAATCAACTTTAGAAGCTCCTATTGTTGAAATCTAGATTAAAATGCAAAATAGGAGAAAAGGGGGAAACCATGGCGATGATGCAAGCTTAAAATTTTCATTTTCGCCTGTAGCTGAAAAGTGCCTACCAAAGATCTCAGTTATTGAAATATTCTCAAAAGCATTACCAATAACAGAAATTTTTACGAGCTTTTCAAAATATTGGTCGTTCCAAAAGCCTCATTAAAATGTAAAAAATTCGCCAAATAAATAAATTTGACCATTCTAAACCCATCAAAAGTTTTGATGGAACTATGGTTCCAAAAGGCTGGATTATTATTATTATTATTATTTTACGATCTAAATGAAATGAAGGCATAACAAAGTTTTTGAAACTAGAAGCAAAAACGTGGGAGCGCTTTAAATATTTTGGTAAGATATTAAATACTGCCAAAATGAAAACAATGCCTATTTGGCATGTTCGACTGAATAGTTATCTCTCGTAACATTCCACAAAAAGTAAAAAGTAAATTCTAACTGAAATTAAAAATAAATAAAGTAAATAAAAAAGTCATTTCATTTCATTTCACCCTCCAGGGTCCCCCACCCCTACCAGCTTAGTGGTTTAACCGGGATAGGGCCCTGAAGAGCGCTCTGTTCTTAATTTTGAACCAGAACCTAGGGTCGAGCAAACCATAGGCCCTAGCACCCCCAGAGGTATCGTTTCACTTGGAGGACTTAGTGACCACGACATTTTTAATGCCTCCCAGTCACCATTAATCAAGACGGTGGATCTTTGATCGGCTGGGATCGAACCCGGGTCCTTTCGGATATGTGTCCGATGCCTTACCGATCGGGCCACCATGGCCCAATAAAAAGGTCATTAGCTGGAACTAGAATTTTGCTTAAATGGAAAATAACTAAAAAAGATTAGTCTCTGTTAGGCATGGTAAGTTTCACCAAGCGGGAACTGCACTTAGTTTTTTCAATTCGTGCATTATGGCTACAGCGACAACAGCGAAAATCCTTTAAATTTTACCACAGGCAAAGCCGTAGCGATTAACTCAATTTGCTTTTAGGTAATAGGTCTTTTTATAATAGGTTAGATAATTACTAATAAAAGATAGAAAAATATTGGACATAGAACTTAGCACTCTTTTTTTAAACATTACTGCAAAGGACTATCTGCATAAATCATTTTTGTGTCCAGAGTTTATAAAAAAATCTTTTCCTATTTTTTAATGTTAAAAGTAAAAACTGAAAAATAGGCAGAAAAATTTTATGAGTGAGATCTTAAATGTTGATGTGCTTACATTTATTTATTATGTAAATTAAACTTCAGTTTTCGCTTTTGTTGGTAAAATATGTAGTAGTGTATAGGTGCGAGGTACTTATTGAGTGTCAAGTCTGGGAAATATGAGACTGATAACAATCCTGAGATGTGTTAATGTGTTAGGCATGACAATATGGTTCTAGGACAAGACTTCAGTTTCATAATTTGTCCCCTCTTTATGATTCAATGATGTCATTCACTAAGGCCCCGTTTATGCAGCAGGATTCAACCCGGCGTCAATCCGGCTTTCCCCACCGAGGCCGTGTTTATGCACCGACCCGGGGTGAAACCGGTTTCAAATGGGGTAGAAATTTCTCTCCTTCATCAATGAGGTATTGAAGGTGGATTCTCCTGCATTGACTGTACGGTTGTTTATTTTACTTAGCCAAAGTATCGTTAGTGCGCAAGGAAAAACTAACAAAAAGAAGAAAACTGAAGATCTCTGAAATCATTTTTAACAAATACGGAAATAATATTCGATCAACTGATACTTTTGTTCAAATAGAAAGATTAGTAATACTGAAAAATAAATTATATTATCCTCAAATTCCTAAATTTAGAGCTTTTTTCCTAAATATCCTTAAGTTTACATAATTTTTCGACAGATTTTTGCTGAAAAAAAGGAAGTTACTATTCGATAAATTAAACTTCGTTCTACTAAGTCTTAATCACTATATCTTATATTTTCTATTTAAGTGGCTTCAAAATTGTATGTGGTAAAAATCACTTTTTCAGTCAAGAATTGCGAGTAGTACGCAGACTTCGTAGTGGCTTTGAAAAAAAAAATTAAGACAATATTACAAAAAATCCAGGTCACTTTTGATATTGAGCAAAAATTTAGTAATGCACATGTGTACCTATATACAAGTATAATATTGAACTGTACATTATTTTCTTATTGCCAATGTCACGTTATCACTTGTTGTAATCCTAGTTTATGGGTGATGTGTTTTTCCCCCTCGACAGCTAGAGTTTAAAACTATTCATTAGGTGTAATATATTCGTTAAGCATTGCTTCTTTTTCTGAATAAAAATGTATTTTAATAAAAAAAACTAAATAAAATATTAACACTCAGGCGATTAATGCGCTGAAATGCATTCAGCAGAGTTATTTTTTCTAAGCAAAAGCAATTTTAGTACAAAAATAAAATCGCAGCCTCCTAATTGGCCCCTAAGTTAATCGTCTTAGTGCCCATTTACCGATTAAGAGTGCATTTTTAATTTAAACTTTCTAAAATTATGAGTTTAGAGAAAGAGTTAGGAAAAAAGGCTATCTTATTTATTCCTAAGTTGGACAAACTGAAAACATGTTTGGAAGCCCTAAAATTTATAAGTCTGCAAAAAATCAGGAAGATCAGAACCTAAAAGAGAGCTATCAGAAAACTAAAAAATTAGGACAAATCAGGACAAAATATTTTTATCAGGAATATCTGGACAATTATGAAGTCTGAGCATGTTGGTATGATGTCAATCTAATGGATTTGTCAACACAATCTTAGCAAACAAAATGGAGAATTTCAGACCAGAAAATTCAAATTTTAGTTACTACTTTACAGAAAATTTTATCCGGAAACCAAAAAACAGGCAATTTTTTTTCACAATTTTAGCGCCATTTTATAAAACCAATTTCTGAAAGGGAGATTTCTTTTTCTAATATAAACGCTTTTTTTTATAAAAGCCATATCGCGCAGGATTCAAAAAATTTAGTACAGAAACAAGAAATAAAATAAAAGGGTCAACTTGCAACATTTAAAGGTCACCTTGTAAAATTAAAGGGTCAACGGGCCAAAACTACCAAAACATTTCCCGAACGAAAACATGTCAAGTGCCAGCGTGGGAAATAAGAGGTATCGCATCGCAGTTTGCGATTCAAAACGAGTGAAAGACGATGCAATATCCTAAATTGCATCGAAAATTTTGCGATGCAAAAAAAAAAAAACACTTAAAAAAAACATTTGGCAAAAGTAAACGTAAAATTTGTGCATCGAATCCGTTCCTCCGGCCCCCTCTTTGATTGACGTTATCTCTCCACATAGGGCGTGACCAACTCGTCAAAGTTGCTCACGTTATCAGCTAAACGCGATTCAGATTGCGAGCGATGCGAACTTTTCACAGCGAAACCGGTTTTCGGAATTCATTCCCATGACAACGCAACGAATATTCGCCTGCCGTCGGCGTTCTAGCATGCTAGATATCGTCGCGTGCGAAAGGCGAACGAAATTTGGCAACGAGAGCAACAGCCAATCAGAGGGAAGGCGCCATCTTTGCTCTGTTTTGACCGCGTGGACATCCGATTTCATTGGCTCTCGCAAGATGCGCGCGCTTTATCCTTAGAGGGTGAATACCATCACGTGACTTTCGCCCGCATCTAGTGTGAATAATCGGAATTTTTCACCTGCGAGCGAAAAACGCTTCGTTCGTTCGCGTCGCTCGCAAACTGAATCGGCCTTTTTAGGCCGATCTAGCTAATTAATAAAAAATTAGCTGTCAAGAGAGTATTCTTGACAAACTTAAATTATTTTTTTGATTAATAAATAAGGCATTATTTAAAACTTAAAAGATAGAAATTAGTTCTTAAACCTTATTTGTTTTGGTGTTGATGTTATTTAGTGAGTTTCGTAAAACTGCTCTTCAATTTTACAGAACTGCTCCTCAATAACAGAATTTGAGGAGCAGTACTGCTCCTCAAAATGAAATACTTATTTCCCACGCTGTCAAGTGCATTCATAAACTTTTTTCAAATTTCATTCCAACTGAAAACTGAGGAAATAAATACGGATGCATTCTATTGCATTAAAAAAAAATGTGTGGCAAAATTTGTCTATTAGAACGAAAACCCTGTTTTTTTTAAATACCATCTCTTCCCCTATACCCCTATTTATTACAGACTGTCCAACATATTTTTTACGAATAGAAATTGTTTTTCGCAGTATTGTCAAGAAATGCTTTTGTTACTACACATTTCATTTTAAAAGTTTGAGATTAATGAGTTTTTTTTCCCCAAGAATCGGAAAGTATTCCCGAGAATAATGATGTTTGCCCACTTAAAATAAGTTACAAAATATACTGGAAAGTGCATAAGTATGTATGTAAACGGGGCCTATGTTTTGAAATCAGTAACTTTGTGTAATATTGTGAATTATGAAAGAAAGGCATAACGTCCAAGCTAATTTCAAATCAATAATTTGAGGAATAAAAACGAAAAACAACTTTCGCGACTTCCACGAAACCAGAACCTTTCCGCAAGGGATTCTGGGGAAAAGGTAGAGAAATCGCCTTTTGTCAAAAACAGGTCTTGTTGAAAACCCGGCTTCAATGCTGCATTTCTCCTCCTTCTGCTTCACGCCGGGTTAAAGCCGGAGCGTGCATAAACGGGGCCTAAGATGGTGTGAATTAAGAAAAGGAAAAATTATTTCAAAATAATGAGGTTTTAAGTATCACAACCAGCGTGATCTATTTTTTTTAGTTACACAGCAGAAATAAAGATTTTACTTACTGATTAGGCCTTTTTTCAAAGAAAACACTTTTTTTTAATAGTTTGCAATCAGATTTAGCTGCATGCTCTCTAAATCATTTTGTAACTTGGTAGTATCCGCCAAGAAGTATTAAATTGTAAGGAAAAAAGCTTGAAAATCCTTGGATTAAACTGGTTTTTATACTGAATACCTATTTTTTTTCTCTTGGTGCATAATTGTGTTTTATGCATTTTAAGCTCTTATTTGTAAAACGTTGTTTGAAAAGTTTCTCAAAAATATCAAATTTTAGTGACATTTTTATGAACAATTTAAATTGATACCAAACCATAGAGGAGTGAGTGGGAAACTGCATTTAGGATAAACCAAAATAATTAAGTGCAGACTTTTTGGCAGTTTGTGATTTAATGTTAACTTAGCAAAACCATGAAGAGCTGTATACTGTTTTTGCAAGTCCATTCAAAATTTATATATATATATATATAATATATATATATATATATATGCAATTATAAAAATATATCTTTCTCCCTTTGCTATAAATTCTACTGTCTTTGGTTTTATTTTCAATGGAAAATTAAATCTTTTGTGGATAAATACACTATTTTTCTTGCATTAAATAGCAAATAGACAAAATATGATGATAATCCATTGTACTGGGATTTCTGGTAAAATTCTTGTGAAAAGTTAAATGTTTTTTTAATTTCAGAATGCTACTCCTCAACAGAAAGAAATGACAGATCAAGCTGCTGAAATAGTTGCACGTGACAATTTAGAACTTGCATGCTGTTTCATACAAAAGACTGCAGTTGAAAAGGCTCTACCAGAAATTGATAAAAGATTAAGTTCTGTAAGAATTTATTTTATTTATTTATTTATTTTCCCATTTATTTGCCTGTCTTTGGTTTGAGACCTTGCTATGTAAGAAGAGAGAAATTCTTTATGTAAAAATATCTTTACAGGAATATGAAGCCCGTAAACATGCAAGGAGTGAAGGTAGAAGGTATTGTGATCCTATGGCATTAACGTATCAAGCAGAAAGAATGCCAGAACAAATACGATTAAAGGTACTAACTGTTAATCTGTCAGATTTAAATCTACACGTTTCATTTTTCGTCCCGACTCTGACCGCTGCAATGGTCAAGTCCCCCCCCCCCCCCCCAAATTTGTGGGAGTGCACAACCAGGCACCCCACTTCCAGTAATCAGAAAAAAAGAAAATATAATAAAAAGAAAATTTTATTTCTTAAATAAGGGTGACCTTTAAACCCACAATCTGCAGCAAGAGAAAGTTGCTTCTCCCCCCCCCCCCCCCCACCTCTAAGCTTCATCTTTTCTCTTTTTTTTTTTTTTTTTTGTCATGACTCCAAAAACCTTCGCATTTTATGAAATTTAGTTTTAGTTATTTACATTTTTTACTCATTTATAAGCTATATTTGTATTGCAATGTATTTCTTTTTCTGCGCATGTGAAAACTTTCAAAGATGACTTAATTTAATGTTTATTTAAAAACCTGCTTTTAGAAAACAATCATGGAATTCCCACGAAATGTTTACTCTCATAACTAATGTTACTTCTTTACTTGTAAGTTTTGCAAGCAATTATATTTTTAAGCAAGACTAAACAGCTAGACGTTGTTAGGAACCTTCAAAAAAAAAAAGCATGTGTATTTCAGTTTTTTTTATAATCTTAATTATTACCGCTCAAATGAGTATTTTTCTGTTAATTTACATTATTCACGTCCATGGGGCGGGAGAAAGAAATAAAATCAAAATATAAATAAACAATTTTCAAGGATTTGCCAATTACCAAAGCTGGTCCAGATTACAAAATGTTCTCTTCTGTGCAAAATCGAACTTGCACCAGAAATGCAGTTTTCTGATAAATATTGCGGTCTCTTCGGCTTATTTGCTGATTTTTGCATATTAGGCAGAAAATTTATCCATTTTAATCGTTTTGTGATTTTTTTTTGTCCCAGGCCCGACCAATTTACACACTTCAAGATCTGATTGCATCCATTTCTTCAAAACTCAATCGTTTTAGCTTACTATTTGATTTTGCCACTGTGACATCATTAATTTTGTATTGACCATTATTTTCAACCATTCTTATAAATTAGTTTCTGTAAGATAGGACTTCTAAACTCATATTTTTGTCACGCCCACTTGAAAAAAATTCAATCCCGTTACATCTGAATTATTTTAAACCAATACCACCAGCAAAGTTTGACATTTTTTTAAAGTCTTTATCTTCTATTTCTTAAAATTTTAGGAACTAAAATTGATCTAATTTCAATTGGAGAGATTTTAGATGTCAGTAGAAAGCAAAATATAAACTCTCTATTGTACTTTCTCTAAAGAGAATGTATGTGTGTGGCATGGGAACAAAATGTAGTGTAAGATAAATTAATATAATTTCAGCAATGTTAAAACATCATAATTATCCATAAATTTTTAGTGTTTTATAATGAATTTTACTTTTTTCCTTTTTTAGGTTGGCGGTGTTACTCCCCAACAAATGGGTGTATATGAAGAATTTGCACGAATGATTCCAGGATTCTTGCCAAATGGTGAACGAGAGCAAACCAACAGCTTTATAAACAAACCAGTAGCTGTGAGTGACTTGCTGGTTGGGGGATTTTTTCTTTTTTTCTCTTTTCCTTTACAAATCTAACATAAAAATTCTGATTTTTAATATTTATGTAATTTTAACTGATTTATAGCATTAGTTAAAACTCTTAATATCTTATTGTTAATCAAAAGTTATATTGTCGTTAATTTTAGTAAATTATAATTTTCTGATTTGTACGTAGGCAACCAATTTATATTATGACAGCAGAGATCTGTCTATGTTCCTATTACCAGGGGTAATGCTCCTGTGTTGAATAGGGCTTAAAAGGAAAAATTGCTGCAAGCTGCTCTCAAAAGTTGTTTGGCCCTTTCTACTCTAAAACTACTTTTTTTAATTCTCAATTTTATCATATAATTTATATTTACATTATTCTGTTTTCAAGATGGTTTAACTGTTGGCATTTGCACTTAAAATGTAAACTTTATGCATGGCTGTTATTATACTTTTAGACCCTAGTCACAAATTTTTACGTATTTCAAAATTCATTTACATCTGCTTATGTAACATTTGATCTCTTTTTTTTTTCTACTATGCTATTCCACCCCGAAGACAAAATAACTTTGCGTGGATAGTTATTTTCAACCCGCACTACATTGCATTTTTCACTGAGGACATTCAGGAAACACGTTCACTTTGATTTGATACCCCCATTTAAAAAGTTTAATCCAGTTGCATTCCAGTTAGTTCAAGCAAGTACTATTCACAATAACTCGCTCAATTTTTACCGGGGTTACCAAATATATGATTCAGGGATTGTCTACAAATGATATACTTCAAGGATGTTTGAAGGGTTCTTAAAATTTTCAGTTTGACAAGGAGGAGGAAGGGGTGACAAAAAGTGTGACATGACACGTTTTGTTTGAAATAAAAATATTTTCATAGCAAAATGCTTATGTAATATAACATGACATGTGATATGTATAATGTATTAGGTGAAATGACAGCACTTTAGCAAAGAGGCACGAGTGTCAAAAATATGACATTTATAGACATCTCTTGATGAAGATTTCTAGAAAATGCGTTGGATTGGCCAAGATTTCAGAAATCAAGGAATTTTATTGCTCTGGGATAACATGTGCGAAAGTCAGGTGTTGAGTAGCTCAAATGTAGGAATTAATTTCAGCCTTTCTTGAAGATTTCACGATCTTGTCAGTTTTTCGAACTATGAAACATAACGTCATTATTAATATTGTTCTAAAAATATTTTATTTGAAAAAAGCTTTCAGAACATTGAATTGGATGATTGGGATAAACACCAGCACTAAAAAAAGTTTTCATTTGAGGCTTTATTTGGGCTCTTAAAAACATAGCATTGCGAATAATTTCCCTGTAAAAGCAGGGTCTAAAGTACAACATGCTGTATGTTATTATAATTTTACGAGTTACTAATATCATAGCAAGTTTTGATCAACTAATCATAATCTTGCTTCTAGAATTCTTGCCAAACTCTTTCAATGTATGTCATAGCAATAAAACTGATCAACAGTATTGCCAAACAGACTAATTAAAGTAGCTACTTTGAGTTCGTGTAAAATAGAGTAGCATGAAATATTTTATATTCTGTAGTACAGTAAAGCATGGATTATCCATACCATTCACTTATTTGTCCAATTATCTAAATACCTTCTCCCTCAATATTGTCCTCCCTCAAAAAGAGATAGAGCATTGTTGTATGCAGCAACGAAAACATCCAAACAATGTCCATTCAAAGTGTTAACAAACATAAAGAAATGGGGGAATAATAATAATAATAAAAGAAAATAAGGACAATATTTCAAAGAGCCGCCAGATTAATCCTATAAATTCAGAAGCAAAACTGCACCTGCAGTATTTAAAAAAATTTCAATCTATTTTTCCATTTACACAAAATTTTGGGAGGGGGGGGGGGAATGACTTATTAAAAACAGAGCATTGTGAATAAAGCTATGCATTTTTTAAATTTTTGATCAGGAATGTCCTTAAGTTGTCGTATTGTCCAAACTTTTGCTTACCTGAATTTCGGCCCAGCTCTGGCATGTTTGCATAAATTGCTCCCTATTATACTTGAAAAAAATTCTGTTTTGTGTTTCATTTTGTGTTTAAAATTTTCTGCTTTCTTTATTTTCAAAACTTCTGTTTCTTTTACTCAAAATGACTTTATCCTTCCAGATTATGACACCGTACACACATTCTGCTACAGATGAAATTACACAAATATATGACAAACTAATTTCTGAGCTAGAAATATTAGTTCATGGAATTATTGCACCTAGTAATCCACATTTAACTGCCTTGCACAATTTACTTGATGCTGTTATTGTAGCAAGAGCATCCCGAGAACTTCCATCTGCAGTTTCTTTATTGCAAAAAGTAAGAAAATCTCTTTGTATTACTAAGCTGTTTTTCGTGTTCTTGTCCATTCTGCAAGACCTGTAGTAATCAAGTTATTTTTTCCCCCTCTTCTTTTCTTATTATACTTAAAATCTTATGAGTTGTATTATAAGAATAACGTATCTCCCGACAAGCCACGATGTAACTATGGCCTACCGTATTTTACTTTGATATTATAGTTACAATAAAAAATATTTATTGCAGGCAGTTGATGGTTTTCTAGAAGGAATGTGTCAAGTTGCAGGAGACAACGAAATTATGTTACGCTTCAGGGACGGACATTTGTTAGTATTAAAAGCTCTTGCTGATCCCAGGATGTACGGACATCAGTGGACTAGCAAACAAGTTACACGTTGGTTGATGGAAAGTAGAGAGGAATGTAGATATAATCCTGAGTCAGTTGATCTTTTAATTCGTAATCATCTCATAAATTTACAAGCATATGATTTGCATCTAACCCAGGTAATATTTTATTTTGTAATTGTGTAATAAGTTTTGTTTGTACTCTTAATAATTATTGAATAATTAAACTTTCCTTTTCATGTGTTATACATTGATTACACTCCTTTTGCAAATTTGTGTATTCCTTTTGCACATTTTTACTTCCATAGTTAGAATTTTTCAAACTTTACTGAGAGATTCTTTTATTATTACCATAAAGAAGTAAACACTTTTGCCAGCTCCATTGCTTTTTCGAAGTGTTACTCCTATCTTGGTCTTTTCTCCTCCACGCCCCACCTCTTAGCATAGTCTTAGGTTCTATGACCGGGCGCGAGAGGCCGGTAGACGTTCGTACTGCAGACGTGATGGTGCTTATTGTGTCGGGGAAGGTCCCCAACCTTTCGGATGGGAGTTTACCCTTTAATGTGTGAACCTTGCTCATCGTGAGTTGGGGTACTTCTCACCTCACCTCGGTGATGCGCCTTGGTTCCCTGAAAAGGAATGGATTAGACATATATACACTAATGCATACATACACGACTGCATAAATACACTACTGTATGAATACACTACTGCATTTTATTCACTACGGCATAAACATACACTAGGTCGCCCCATCCTTTTTGAGTGCAGATATTGATCTGTCTCGAATTCTTGGGCGACCTCTCTGTGGAGAAAAAACTGATTAATGCTGTAAATAGAAAAGTTATTAGAATGCTATGGAATGCAGTAGTAGCAGTTCTCGCCGGTCTCTTAGAGAGATGCGGGTTAAAATGAGAATCTGCTTTAAATGGGTGGAGAAAAAAGGTTACTTACTTGTTGGTATGTTTGAGGGGGGTTCAGCAGGAGTGGAACTGTCCTGTGAGCCTCCACTCTCCTTGTTTGGCAATGCAGTCCATGGACCGAGGGCGCCCCCTACTTTTTTTTTTACACTTACACTTACAAAAACATATTTACATACATGCAAAGATTTTTTTTTTTGGGGGGGGGGGAATCCCCTGGAATTCTCTTCATGCTCCAGGACCTGCTTGGCTTTTCTTTTCAACTCGATCCGTCACGACACTCCTGCCTATCCCCCTCAGGAGGCCCTCTGTGTTGCTAAGTGTTGGTGCTTCCAATGTTGTTGCTATGCTGGCGGTGTTGAACTTGTGTTGTCTTGTGTTGTTACTTTTTTTGTTTTTTGTATTTTGTGTGTGTTTGCGTTGTTTTAAAAATGTCCTCCAGAATGCCTGCTGGCACACCGGGCATGCCACGTCCCGACACCCCAACAGCAGGTATAATTCAACTTCGCAGAGATGGCCTATGACTCCTCCTTTTTTCAGGATTGTCCATTTTTAGGAAGGGGTGATACGCAGATGGGGGATACGAGGAATGGGATTCACAATTGCGACATTGGTTATAAAGCTTGAATACGTCACCTTGCTTACCTTTAATTGGTCTCCCAATTTGAGAAATTAGCCAAAGAGGAAAATATTTTAATTTTTACACAATTGAGAAAGATTTCTCATTGGATATAAGAAAGTAGGTGGGTCTTGGTTTTATATTTTTCCGCAGCCATTGGCCATTGACTAAACGCCTCCAACTGTTCATTAAAATTTAAAAACAAAATGGTAACATAAGGGTTGCAATAAAGAAAGCAAAGACTTGTTTTCACTTCCTCGCCAAATGCAGTTGTGGCTGCATTAAATAGTGTAAGTAAGTGCAATTTATGTTACAGACGATAAATTTCAAATGGTTTGCTATGAAGCTCGAAGAATTATTTAATATTTCATTAAACTTATCACTTCGCCAAAATGTCGCTAAACTTGCAAATATGGCACACTGGAGTTTCTTCCTTCTCTACCTATTTTAAGGAATGGACTCGTTTTCTCATTTGATTGACACCGGCCAACTCGTCACGGTTGAATAATACTGGGCCGCACGCAGTGCAGGCTTTTCCTCTCATCTGATTTCGGAGCGAACTCGGGCTCCCTTGTACTTGTCATGATGGTCGTTCCAACTGATGAGCCCTCGTTGTTCTTTTCGCTGATGCTTCCACCGACAGACTGCCTCAATCAATGTGATCACCTTAAACTATTGTTGGGTGGAAAACTCTCCCGTTTTGTCTTCTCTGAGTGCTTTTGGGGTGTGCCTGCAGCCCGACAATGTTCTTGTTAGTTGTCTTATCTGTAATGAATCGGAAAAAAAAAATGTTAATTGAGGACCCTTCCCCCAGTCCTAGAGGGTTATGAGCAATTCCATTGTACCTTCTTGTCGACTCTTACCACTGGGTTGTTGTTTTTTTTCTTTTTCGTTTTTCTTTTTTTTTTATACATATTTTTTCTTTTCTTTTTTTTTTTGGAAACCTTTGCAGCAGTTGGCAGTTGTCTAGGGGGGGGGGGGGCCTTCTACTCTATGCTTCTTAGATCATCTTCGTTCTCTTGCAGAAAATTCATTAACCCCCTTATTTTCCTCCTTTGTTCCCTATCCAAGAGTAGCCTTAGGGCCCAATCTCTATTTTTTTCTTGTGGCCTTGGAATGTGGAAACGTTCTGTTAATTCACACTCGAAGGCGTAATGTTCTATGTCCCCTTTATCCCCACAGATGCAATACCCATTGCCCTTAATGTGAAATCTTTCGAAGTAAGTTTGGAAGGGGCCATGTCCCGTTATGAATTGTATTAGACTTTTGTCTGTTATGTACCTTTTTATGTTTACTTGTGGATAAAAAATTTTTATGTCTTTTTCTGTCTCGTTGTATCTATTTTGCCATGCTTTTAATAGTCGTTTGTTTAATTGTTTTTTAAGGTATGATATATATAGGGGTATGTTTAAGCTTATATTTTCTTCCATTGTTGCTTCATTTGCCAATTTGTCTGCTAACTCATTCCCTTCGTTATTATTGTGTGCTTTGAGCCAAATTAGGCTTATGTTGTTTAGGTTATTTAGTTTATCTTTAGTTCGTCTTATTTGTTCTGTAATACTTTTTTGTTTTTCTATTGCTTTTATTGATGATTCACTGTCTGTCCAAATGATTGTTGTTTTATCTTTGTATGAGTTGTTTTTTGCCCAATCTATTGCTTTTTCTATTGCCGCCAATTCAGCTTGAAAAACTGTATTTTTGTCATTTAGCCTATTTGTTTGTTGAAAGCCTGGTTTTTTGTTTTTAAAAGTTACAAATGCGTTACCCACTCCGGTTTCTTTTTTTGGCTCGTCTGTGTAAATCTCGCTATCTATTTCTTCTGTTGGCATTATATCGAAAACAAAATTCTTTGACTCAAATTAGTTGGATGAATAGCCAATCACAAACACTCATTTCACTAGTTGACAAAAACTTGGACTTTGCTCTTGCTCGTCCTCACCCAGAAACAAGGCCAAATGCCATCATAGTACACAATTTTGGTCATGACAAAACTGATGCTTAGAACACTTCACATTTCGCAAAGAGCAAGCTACGTCATGGCTAAAGCCTCACGCAAAAGCTAGACTTTAATGGTCAACGACTGACCTAAACCGCATCGATGCTAAGACAGTTATTAACTAGAATTAGAAAAGACAGAAAATGATGCAAAATCAATGGATTTATTCAAACCATGTGAGAAAAGATTGATGAAACCTTGAAACCTAATTAGTGTATTGGAAAACAAAATCATAAATTAACAACATGGTTTTCGCAGAGGGGGGGGGGGGGCTTTTATCGGTAAAAATAAAGATTTTCACCTGAAAAAATAATCTTACAAAAATATGATTTTAAAAAATCATCCAAATTTATTCTTTACCACATCTCTTATTTGTAGTAATGTAATGTCTTTTTTTTTCTAGTCTATGGAAAATGGAATGAATCCAATTGCTGTAAATTTTGCTATGCAGCTGGTTAAATTATACCTTCTGGATGAAAGACAGAGTAATTTGGTGTCAGAAGTAAGTTCATTTATTTTTATTTGTGGCAAGCAATCAACCTTAATGTTATATAGAAGTATGATTAAAAAAATAATAATAAAGTAACATTACTGTTAATTTGTGGTATTATTTTTTTATCTACAATGCAGTAAAAGTATAACTCATGACTACAAGGTTTCTTATCGCTTGCTGAGAATACTTTGTGTTGCCGAAGCTTCATGTTTCAGTTTTAAGAAAAATTTCAGCAAAAATTAAATCTTTCTGAAAATTGAGAAAATCGGCTTGAAAAGATAAAGTGAAGGAAGTTTAATTCCCAAATGAAGTGTAAAATTCCTTTTTAGAGTAAACTAAAAATTTTTGCAATCAAATTTTGAACTTATTACCATTATTTGATGCCTGTATTAATTTAAATGTTAACAAGTTAACATTTGTTATTATTCTGCAGGTTGATTTATTTAATACAGTAGAAACATTAGCACGTATTGCAACACTTCCACGTCAACTTCCTGAAGGGTAAGATCATGATCAATGCTTTCTGTATATTTATATTTTGTACTAATCCCGTTACATTAAGAAGTTGACTCGTCCAACATTTTGGTTCCAAATTAGTATGCTTGATATCATTAGTGTTTGTTCAAAAGTCGCATTGAAAAAAAATGAGTGTCTTAGATTCAGATGTGTTAATTAGTTTTTGTTTGACTATTTTAGTCTATGAAAATCTTTCATTTCATTCAAAATTGAAACAAATGAGGTATGAAAACGGAGTAGCCACTGCAAACGTCTTTCAATAAGCTATCTAATTTTGGAAATCAGTTTCTGTTCGATTTCCTTAGGTAAAACCTTCCGCATGCGTCAAGTCTTCTTTGATCTTGCCAAAATAGGGGTGATAGACTAGATAACAATAAGGGGAAGAATAATAAGAAGCATTTTGAGCCATATCAAACAATGTAGACAGATGCTAATTTCAAATACGTAGTTCAGTTGAATGTGTCAAAAGGATAGCTAAGGCAAGTTTTAAATTTAAAACTTCGGAAAGTTCCCACTCATAACCCTCTTTAAGTTTAACCTTTGGATCCGGGCTGTTTTTTGGAAATTTTTCTTTCGACCCAGGTAGTACGACAGTTGTACCACAGATTTCTTTTCCATTGAAAAGAGAAGGTATAAACTCATACCAGACGTATAAAACCTTGAAAAATCTTCGGCTCCAAAGGGTTCAAGTGAAGATTTTAACCCCGTCCTCTAAAGAAAAGTCTTATGGTACAACGTGTACTGCACGGTTCCTAAAGGTTAATGGTTCCCGAGTGCTAGGCGCGGCTTTCATGGACGCACAGTATCATGCTATTTTTCCTCAAAGTGACATATTATTAATGATTATTAATGTCCTCATCAGTTATCTTTACTTCGTAGCACCCAGCGAATATAAAAGCATCTTTGCACTTACTTGAACCAAGGCAAGATTCAAAACTGTCTATGAACCAAAATGTCAAATAGGTGGGCTTGTCCTCTGCTAGAAATATCAGATTGTTCTATTTTTCATGTTAAAATGTTTGATATGTTGCATGATCTAATGATGAATATTAGTGTTTAGGCAAGTTAAAAATTGGTCATGTTCAAGCTTTTTTTTTAAATTTAAAATTTATATCTTCTCATTGAAAGAAAAAAGAACAGTAAAGTTGGTCTTTCTTTTTATTTGAAGAAGAGTTTAAAAAAGATGTTTCATTCTTTCTTTCCTGATTTGAATCTTTGTTCTCATGACAGATTTTTTTTTTCAAACTCATGTCAGTACTTAAATTGAATGAAAAGCTTTAAGTTGAATGTGAATTTTTTTTTCACGCAATTTCATCTTATTGTAGGCTTCCTCAGCTGTTGGATATGCTTAGGACAACTGGTGATCCAACTTTTTTAGATCGTGCTCCTGGTGGAGGACCTATGTCAATGATGTATTCTGGGATTACTCAAGCTCGAGAATTCGATGATCCCCCTGGATTGTATGAAAAAACTGAATTCCTTCTCAGAGAATGGGTTAATATGTTTCATGCTCCAAATGCAGGAAGAGACAGTACTAAAGCGTTTTCGCTTTTTGTCCATCAAGTATGTTTTCAACATTAAATCATCTATCTCACTTTAACGAATTGAACTATTAATTTTCCTCAGTTTCATTATTTTAATGATTCATATCTTGATAAGTATGTTAATATTTTAATGCATATATTTGTCAGATTAGAAGTGCTATGTAATTAAAAAAAAAATTACATTTTGTCGCATTTTTGGAATTTTTAAAGCATTATGAAGAAAAAAAAATCATTTTGTTAAAAATTTTATAAACAAATGATCATCAATGAAAAAATTGATGTAAGTTGAGTCAAAGTATTAGGGACAACTTAAATTAATCTAAGGCACATTTATGACATTAACTAGCTGAGTACCTGGCCCTGCCCGGGTTTCGGCCGGGTATGGTGTTTTAGTGACACTCGTTCATGAATTTTTCAACATTAAAGTGCATATCTATACACACGATGGTTACTTCTGTAAACAATGGCAATTTTTTCTGACTGGACAAACTAAAAACTGTATTACACACCTTAAATACAAATGCAAGCTACAAATAATGTTTAGGTAAATCGGAAATGTTATAAGCTTGGTACAGGGTGCTACGGAGAAACTTGCAGACTTGAAAAGTCAACTAAGGGAAAAGTACATCACGTTTCAGTTTACTACTTTTTATAAGATATGGTACCCATTCTGAATTTTTATATTAATTAGATTTAAAAACTACATCGGGAAGAATGACGGCCCCTGTTAATGATGCACTCATGTACCCTAGATTTGTTGCACTCTTTCGAGCATATCGACTCATGGGATGTTGGTGATAGCAAGCCGGATGTTGTTCTCCAGGCGTTGCAGGGTCCGAGGCTTGTCGTTGTAAAGAATCGATTTGAGATACCCCCATAAACCCCCATGTTTATATCCTTGTGACTACATTGGTGAAAACATCTTATGTACCTAACTTAGAAATTTTTTGACTAGAAACATTTTCTGTTCTCTGTTGCCAAAATCAATTATCTTTTTATTTAGTCTCGTTAGCGATTATTGGCACAGATGAATCTAAAAATCCTAAGAAGGCAATAAATTTCATACTTACTCCAGAGAAGCCTTGGTTCACATTTTCATTATGATCACCATTAATATTGTTGTTAACAGGCAACAAATTTTTGCAACAATGGACTGAAACTTTAATCATTTAATGGGGAAACTATATGAAATTTACTATTTTCCATAATAACTTTTTTAAACTAAGCTTTTTAGAAATAAATTATAGCTTATCTTGCTCCCTGTTACTGCAGCAATCTACGGTGAAAAAATGGTCAAAATCGGTCCAGTAGTTTTGAAGTTTACCCCGGACATACGCATACAAAAGTAGTCTTTTATGTATATAGATGTTTTGAAAAAATCTAAATGAAAATAAAGAATTGAATTTAGTTTCTTTTTAGCTGAACTTCAGATTTTTCTTAAGTCATGTGTTTGCTGTATTGAATAAAGAAAATTGTCCAATAATACCTAAGCAATAAATAGTCATTATGAATTGTCTGCCTTCAGTTAATATACCAGATTAAGTTTCTTACTTCTGATCTGGTACACTTCTGTTAAGATTGCCGTTTTTCCATTTTTGAAAAAACCTTTTAAATTCTGCATTATCAAAAGATTAGCTGATTGCCAAGACTTCATTAAACATTTGCTAGTTATTTTTAAATCATGATTATAAATATGAAACAATATGAATGAATAATATTATTCCTTCCATACTCTTGGATGGGCTACCAATTAGATGTTTTGTGAAACCCTAGATTAGGCTCATAAGATTCCTAAGGATCCAACAGGAAAATGCAACTAATAGTACTTAAAATTTATTTACTTTTTTGTAATTGCAGCTGTTGTTTGTGGGCCGATTATTCATCTTAAAAATAGTGAAGTAAAAAAGTGATAAATACTAAAATTGATCTCTTGATAATTATTTCATCAAAACAAGTTCTCAAACAATTGTCTGCTCCACAAAAAAGAAAAAACAGGTTGTATTAATGTCTAATACAGACAGTACAGATCAAATACTAAGTAAAGCTTTACGATATAAAGAAATGACGTCCAGTACTTGAGTGCTGAAGTATTTTTGTTATTGTTTATCTTTAACCTTTTTTACAGTGACAGTTTCTACAATGTGCATGAGAGCAAGCTCTTTAAATTGCTAAGCCCAAAAAAAAATAGTGAACTAAGTATGTTTTTTCGCAATAGCGACAGGTTAACGAAAGTTAAAGCCTTGCAAAAATAAGTGCTTTTGCAGAATATATCATTTAAGTAGAGATCTTTCTTTACTCCAAAAACGGTAAAGTTGATATTTTATGGTTCAAGGCACAAATGCTATTTTTTTCTGCTTTGAAATTTGCTACCAATTGTGTGAGTAATGAACTGATTTATTACTTTCTATACTAAATAATCCATAAATTCACCCCCCCCCCCCCTCTCAAAAGAAAAAAACCCCAGAAACTGCACTTAGAAAAATATTTTGTTCGTGTTCTAGAAGGCTGTATTCTTAAATAAAGCTGTTTGTAATCTTATTATGTTTTTAAATTTTAGGTCTTTTGTTGTTTTAGTCTGTTGTATATTACATTGTCAAACTGTTGTGAGTTCTGATATGTACTTATTACCTTTAGATGAATTTGCAAGGTATTTTAAAGACTGATGAACTGATTACACGATTTTTTCGTTTGAGCACGGAAATGTGTGTTGACCTCTGTTACAGAGTTCTGATTGATCAGAGCCTGAAATCTCCTACTGTTGTTCGTGCAAAATGTTTTCATACTCTGGATGCTTATGTTCGCCTAATAGCTCTTCTAGTGAAACACAGTGGTGATGCTAGTAACACAATTACCAAAGTCAATTTGTTGAATAAGGTAATTCAGGTACTTCTTTTAAGTTTTATTTCTATCCAAAATTAATTTATTGATGTGTTCTAATTAGAGATGGGAATAATCCATGAAAAAACCAGTTTTATTTTACAAAGGGTTTATTTCCACTCCGGAAAAAATTGAAAAATTAAAAATTTTCTAACATAAAATATTGTTCTCAGAAAGTTATGTTTACTTTCTAGTGTTTCTTTTTCCCAAATATTTCTTTGTTCAGTCCCCCCCCCCCCCATGAAAACACTAACTTTGATAAGTGCATGAAGCTGTGAGATTTTAATGTCTCTGTATATTATTTACTACTTATCCCTCTAAAACTAGAATTTAATGTATGCCGGACAGAATTATATCAGTAATAACAGTTGGTAGAAATTAAAAAAGTTGGGAGCCCTGCCATTTGCATTGTTTTTTTATACCAATATTTCCTCTATAAAAAGAAACAAAAAAAAAAGCACCATTAAATTTTATAACAACATCTGATGATGTTCCTTTCATTGTGATTTATTCAAATAATATAGTCCAAAATAATACACCTATCAGATCATATATGCTCTACATTTCAAAAGATATTAAAGATGTCCTAATTTTTTTTCAAAGCTAAGACAAAGTCTGAAACTTGTTTTTTCTGCCGTCTTGAAATGTCTAGAAAATTTATTTACATCTCTAGTTCTAATGCATATGTGTATATTTACAATGTATGTCAATATTGAAACTAAATAATTGTTCATATGATATGGGAGAAACATGTCTTTAAAATATGTGTGTGGTGTTAAATCTGCCATGTACAAATACAAATGAGACAACTCTTACTGACGATTAGCCTCAAACGCTTTGGGCCTGTGAGGCTGAGACTTGTCAATTTTATAAACTTCCAAAGCCCTCTTAAAACTATTGACTTCATTGCAAGTAGCTGCTGTGTCCAGTAAGCTGTTCTAATTACATACAACAATTTTGAATTCCAAGACTAGCTTTGGATTAAAAAGATCGATGTTTTTTTTTCATTTACGCAGAAATTGTCTATCAAAATCTTCTTTTTTAATTATTTTACGGTAACTGGATTATGCTACATTTTACTCTCCTGTACACTAAGCTTTTGAAGTCTAAAATCATAATCTTAATCTGAAAGTCCAACCTTTGAAACTGTACCTATCAGTTAATGCCTTGAGATAAAGTGACCCAAACTGAGCAGCACACTCATGTAACCTCACCAAACAACGATTTGTAATTGTCTTTTAGTAAATATAAATTATGTTAAATTCAAGTAGTGAACCTGTACTACATTTAAACTTTGTAGTATCTTCACTGTATCAGGTAAATCTCCTGAATCTTGCATAGTCAGATTTGCGAGACAGAAATTTACAGAATGTAATTGGGGAGTAAAAGTAGCAGATTAGTCGATTTCCTAATAGGCATAGAAAACCTTTATGCAGCAGTGTATTGATTATAGATACTGTCGGCCCTGCTTAAACGAATACTGTCGGTTACAATAAATTTTATTCGATTAAGCAGGGATCTTTAACATTGCATCTATGGCATCAGTTCCAGGATATTTTATTCGTATAAGCGGGGTATTCATTTATCCGTTACCTGATTAAGCAGGGACGACAGTATGTATAAACAAATGTGAATCAAAGTGTCCAGACATTTATCTCTAATTGCAAAATACATATCTCTTTTATACATTGTGCACTTACTTTTCATCAAATTCCCACTCGTAGATAAATTCCTTGTATACTAGTGATTTGATCTGTGGGCAAGTGTTTTGAAAATTCTTGTTGGTCTTCTGTTTAAGCAGAATTGTTACACTATAACTTTACAATTGTTACAAACTTAACCCATGATTTTAAATGCAACTCTGTCCAATCCTACTCAAACAAACCTCCCTAAGATTGATGAAATTGCCTTTCAATATTTTGTACTGTTATTATCCTAAACGAGCATGCTTCCAAATGCTTTAATTTCCATCTTGGCCAAAAAGCATATAGACTTTTTGGTTAATACATTATTTTATTTATTGATCATACTTTTTTTTAATAATGCTGGGTTTTGCTGCCAGCTATTTGCAGACCTAATGTATTCCCAGAGACCGGCACCCATTCTTTCAAGTGGCACGACTATTGGCAGGATGCCATTATCATGAGCATTTTGGCTCTTTGTTTCCCCTAGGCTCTCTTTGATGCAAAACTTCTCTAGGATTTTTTTTTTTTTTTTTGCCAAGAGATACTTCATGCCAAATGAAGACTCAAAGGATCTTTTACATGCCGCATAATCATAAGACATGGACGCTGACTATTGTTTGTATCTTGAAAATCCACCAACTGGAGCCGGGTTTTATCACACGCTTTTGGGTGGTAGAGGCAAGCTTCTTAACCATTATACCAATGTATTGATAAGAATTGTTGATTTTCAGTTTTCTTTTAAGATATTGAAACATTTTATGTAGCTTAGTCAATTGTTTCATGTAACATTTATGCCAAATGTTGCTCAAATTATTGTTAAATTCATGTACTATGTGTGGCTTTTCCCCTTTCTTTTTATACCAAATGCAGTATTGTATAATTATTGGCAATATAAGAGTTTTGATAAATTATTTGGAATCCATTTTTTACAGAAATTTGAGAAAGTGCACACAATTCAATAGAAGACTTCAATGAAAACAACCAAAAATCAGTGAAATTTTCTACAAGCATCAAATTAGTGTGTCCATCAATAACTCGAAGTTTGATCAAACCCGTTGATACAGCATAAAAACCCAAATTATGAGAACAAAAATGACTTTGCTCTAATACAGTCAAACCTCGATATCTCGAATTCGAAGGGAGCAGTGAAAAAATTCGAGTTATCGAAATTTCGAGCTGTCGAAATTCCTTGATTAGTGGGCGAAGGGTACTGTAAGTACAGGGTGCGCCAGAGAAGCTTACTTTTTTGAAAAAATTCCTGCTCGGTGAGTTGGCTGCGTAGAAGGCCGAGAGTGGGCGCATCTAGAGCGGGAAATCTCCAAGTTTTGTTTTCCCTTTAATTAGTCGCTATCATGCTATGGTCAAATGGTCAAAAGAACAGCGCGCCTTTGCCGTCGAAAGCTACTTTTCGAACGGTCACTCAGTTACTGCTACGCAACTTCCCAGCTTCGAAGAAATGAACATTAGGGACGTGTGGTTTCAGCATGATAGAGCGCCACAGCACACACAGCACGAGATTCAATGAATTTGTTGCGACAACATTTCCCCGACAACCTCATCTCTCTCAGAGGCGATCTTCCATGGCCAGCACGCTCCTTAGATTTGGCGCCGTGAGATTTTTTTATGGGGTTATTCGAAATCCCTGGTTTATGTTGATCGACCACGCACAATGGCTCACCTCAAGAGTAACATTCGCGACGAAATTGCCAAAATACCAATTGATATGCTGCAAAGAGTGCTCACAAACTTTAAAAATCGTCTTAATGTATTCTCAATGGGGGTCATCATTTAACCGATGTCATTTTCAAGACTAAATGAAAACGAAAATTGGGATATTGTATTCTTAAATAAAAAAAGAATTAAAACAATAACTTAAGTAGTTTTGTTTTTATCACATTTCAAAAATAAGTTTCTCTGGCGCACCCTGTATATACGAAAAAATAGTGCATGTATCTTTGAAAGTTTAAATTAAACACTTATTTTTTCATTTCTTCATTCAAAAAAAAAAGAAAGAAAAGCAGAATCAATTCTGGTTTGCATTGAATTAGAATCTTTTTCACGCTCAACTACAATTTCTAAATGAGAAAGTCTTCTAAAAGTATCTTTCATCATACCTGAGCAAGATTCAATAAATCTTCGTAGCAAATTAGTAGCGGATAAGGCTTCTTTGCTTTTTGGATTTTCGTAAGTTTTGCAGATCTCTTCTTCATCCTCCTTAGAAACTGGATCGCAGCGGTAATTTGAGACAGAATTTCATGTTCTTCCCCCCTCCCTGACCACACACTGCAACTTCTTCATCAAATTTTAGAAAGTCTTAAAGTTCCATTTCATTCAGATTTATCAGTTAAAAAAGCCGTCCTCTATCTCTCCTGAACATAATCCTTTCAATTTCATCATATATGTCACATACGGTGGCGTACTCTTCACGAACACAGCTTTCTTAAAGTAATTCTAATCGGGAGGAAGTGATATCTGAATTGACTGCCCATCAAATAGAATTGAAACAAAACATGCAAGGTTACACATATTTTGGGAAAGAGAAAATGGAATCCGAATAAAAATAAAATATTTCGAGTTATAGAGGGTTTAAAACTGGAAATTTCAACTGAACAAGGTAATTTTAGCATTGAAAATATAGGATGCATGAAGGGAAAGAAGAATTCTTCGAGATATCGAAAAATTTGAGTTATCAAGGTTCGAGTTATCGAGGTTCGACTGTATATGTTGTGAAATCAAAGCTGTAGATTAATGTTTGATAAAACCTATATTTTAAATGAAATGTATTTAAAGTGTTATTAAAATTTTCTCTACAAATGTTTTTTACACTAAAGTGTTCAGCAGCCAATGTACTATTATTATTATTTAAAGTTTAAATCAAAACTTAAGCTTGATTTTTAATTTTAAAATAATGCATGACATTTGGCACCATTATAATTACATTAATTTCAATAATCTTCCAATTATTGTTCAAGTGTATAGAAAGATAAAGTGAAAGAAAATACTTGTTTAGGCTTCAAAAGAATATTTTTTTTCATTGAAGGTGCTGGGTATTGTTACTGGAGTCCTTCTTCAAGATCAAGAATTACGAGGAGTTGATTTTCAGCAGCTGCCTTATCATAGGATTTTCATTATGTTATTTTTGGAACTAAGTGCACCAGAGTCTGTTTTGGAAGCTATAAGCACACAGATAATGACAGCATTTTGGTAAAAATTCTCTTATTGCATTTATTTTATGTATTTCACAGTGTAAATCATTGTAGCCAACTATATTTTGTCAAAGTTTAAAAAAAGAAAATAGAAAATGTCATGAAAGTAAACTTTATCTCCTGTAAATGGGAGCGTGCACTTTCTGACTTTATTTTAGTAACTTATTTAAAAAGTTTTTAAAAACTATTTAAAGCAAAGATTGATTAGGCCCTGCCTATCTTTTAAAACTATTGTTGTCTTGTGTCAGCTAAGCTGGCAATTTGAATGTGCTACTTCATTTTTCCAATTGTGTGGTTATTTGGTGTGAACTCTTCAGTTCCACAGACATACCACAAACCCATTCCTAGGGTAAGCAACCATTCACAGCACACGTACAGACAGGAGAAGAAGAAACTTCCCCATCTGTGTCAGGCTTCTGTGACTATTAGACAATGTGGCCAGCTTTTCAAGCTGTTGCATGTGTATTTAATTCTACATAAAATGAAAGAAAATACTAGCTTGATCAACTATGTTACTTTTTGTAAAATTTATTAGGCTTATAGTTTTAATTAGTTTAAGTTTTTAAGCATACATTAGGGTAAAAATAACAGTAAATTTCTTTCCTCAGGTATGTACCAAATGTTTAGAAAATAAAAATAATAAATGAATTGATTTTGACAGTTGATTTGCTTGTTTGATAAATGTTCAATAACTTCGAATTGCCTTCTTTTTCATGTAACATTTCTTTGTCTTTTTTTTTAAATAAAATGTTTGCTTTAATATTAATTAATTTTTCTAGCAATACTCTGTACTACTTGCGACCTCAAAAAGCTCCTGGTTTTGCTTATGCTTGGTTAGAGCTTGTCTCACATAGGGTTTTTCTTGGCAGAGTATTAGCTCTTTCTGCTGCCCAAAAAGTAAGTGGTTTTTTCATGATGCAAAATTCAATTTTAATATATATTTGAAAACATTCTGTTCTGATTTTTTTATTAAACTTGTGCCATAAAGAAAATGCTTATGTAAGCTTCAATCAAATTTTGAATATTTTATTTCCATCACTGAATAAAGATTTTTGTTTTATAATTTTTTCATGTAAATTGAGAATGTTTATTAGCTTTCATTATGACCCGAAAATGGGTAGCATTTGTATGGTGTTTCTTGTACATTGTAATATGTTTGAGCTCTTTTTACTTTAGTCATGGAAGTTTTTTACTCATCAGAAAATGAGTTAGATGAGATCAAAAATAAATTCATCAAAATACTAGATGAGTAAAAATTTAATAGAAGATTTTAAATGATTTATCTTCAAACTAAATCATTAAGCTATTCTAAAAGGTATTAATAATGTGCATCTGTTTTCAAATTCATCTGATTTATAAGAGTTAGTTTAGATTTATTTTTTTAAATCGATATTCACTTTACGAACACAATGTCGAAAAATTCTTGCTTCTTTGTCAGTTCAATGTAGAATGTTTGAAAAAAGGTTAACATCTGAAAGTAGTTTCAGAAGTCTAGCGTAACAAAATTAAAAATAGCAAAATATTTCAGCTTATTTCCCTATCTCACTCTATTGATATATTGTATAGTAAATGTCAATTTTTTCTGTTTATCTTTCATACAGGGTTGGACAATGTATGCTCAACTTCTGATCAGTCTGTTCAAGTTTTTGTCCCCTTTTCTTCGAAATGTTGAGCTTGCGGCTCCTATTCAGTTACTGTACAAGGTACTATCTGAAATATTTATAAATAATTTTGAATTCAATATGAATTTGTATCTGTGTTTTTAAACTTTGATTTATGCTCTGCAGGGAACTCTTCGAGTGCTATTGGTGCTACTTCATGACTTTCCTGAATTTCTCTGTGATTATCATTATGGATTTTGTGATGTTATTGCTCCCAATTGCATTCAAATGCGAAATCTTATATTAAGTGCTTTCCCGAGAAATATGAGGTTGCCTGATCCATTTACTCCTAATCTCAAAGTTGATTTATTACCAGAAATTACTCAAGCCCCAAGAATTCTTGCCAATTTTAACAATCTGATCACACCAGCAACTTTCAAAAAAGTAACTATAGCTCCATTATATTCATATGAGTTTTTTTTTTTTTTTTACTTTTGTGCATTCAGTATTTCTTTATTTGTTTCTGTGTAGTAGCAATAATTAACATTGTATCTTGTTCTATAAGAAAATTACGTGGAATCACTTACAAGTCATTAAAAAGTATGAAAATAATTTTCAGATCTTTTTTTAATAAATAATTGGTTGAGGGTCTTTTATTTAAAAACATATGGTGTTTGAATGAAAACATGGTTACAGAAACGTTTTATCTTTATAGTAAATCAAAATTAAAAGCAAATGCTTGATCTACGTATATTTAAGTTATTTGCTAAAATGATTTTAAATGTTTTATGTGAGTATAAATTTTTTAAAAGGCTGCAAATTTGATTTAGAGATCTGGATAAAGTTCTACATTATTTTGGAATTGGAAGAACTTTTCTTAAAAACAATTTTTCTCCCCGACTTTAGGAAAGCTGAAAAAAAGTTCGCCTTTAATAGTACTCTACTGAAAAATTAGTTTCGCTCAGGGTTTAAAATATTTATTCCATTTTGGAGTATTATATTTTAGTAAATTGTCGTGAAGCGGTACCATTTTGTAATATTAAGGTGTCACTATTTTGTGACGTTAAGTTAGATAAAGGCAAAGTAAGTTAAAATTTAGAGGGAAAATATTCCCAAAAAGATTCAAAAACAAAAATTAATTTAAAGGCCAATCGTATAGTGACAAAGCAGAAATGAAACTTAAATTACCGCGATAAACTCCAAGCCAACGACTACCTTGAATGCCTTCATGTTAAGATACAAAAGAAGAAAAGATTGACTTACCCCTATATAGGTGTTATATGTTTCATAAAAAAAACCAATTGAATCAGCACTTTACTTTATTTTCCATGCAGCTTCTCTTATACACTTTCACATCTTTAACATTCCGTTCAAGAGATCTCTTGGTACAACGTTGTCAAAATAAGCAGATTAAAACATTATGCGAACATCGAAAGTTCCTTGCATATTGAGACGGTGGATGCTAAAAGAAAACTCTCAATCTTGATGGCTAACATTTGCAGTGATGTAAAACAGTCAATTTTCTCATGAGAAGAATTAGGTGGATGAAATCATATATTTAAATAAACGGGAGCTGGCTGATCGGTAAGGAAACTCCGATGAGGATGGAAGGCAGGGAAAAACATAACGAGGAATTCAAGAGGGCAGTGAACGAGGGTGGAGCAACAAGGACTCATTGTTTTGAAGGTATAATGATTTCTGGCGCATTACCTGATTCTGGCGTATATGCTTGATTATACAGAGCCGCATGTTTTGAAGGTATGATGATTCCTGGCTCATTACCTGATTCTGGCATATATGCTTGATTATACAGAGCCGCTGAACGAAAACAAAAAATGTGCTGAAACGTCTTTGATGGGATTCAGAACCCCATAGTTGTATTTTTGCTTAAGGGCTTGCACCGCCCTGCCGTCCCCGACTCTCTTATGCGCCTTCATCGTCCTTTGAAAAAATCAAGAAGTTCATCCCTCCTGTCACTCCCCTGCCGACGTCCTCTTTCTCCACGGATTTGCGCGGGAGTCTGTCTAAAATTTGCGCGCCAGACGCTATACTCCGATGGTTGACCTTGAGCCGGCCAATCACAGATAGCGTCAGTTGAAGTTCAGTGACGGCCTCGGCACGTGCGCGGGAAATACAGGCCAATAGCACATAGCGTGGGTCAAAAATTGCCCTCAACAACGACTCAGCTTGGAGAAAGGAGACCGCTAAAGATGGCTAGAAATGAGGAAGATGCAAAAATACTGAATTTTGGATAAAAATGGGAATTAAAAATTGCAACTCGAAAAAGCATTAAAGTGGCCGAAAATACTTAAGTTATATATCAAAATGCACGGAAAATTAATTGGAACTAAGTTTTTGAGGAAGGAATACGCTCCGACGTGGAATTAAAAAAGTCGTTGACGGGGAATAGCAGAAAAAAACGTTTAAAGCTCATGAGTGAGAAGTTATCTGATTAAAAAACTATAAAATTCGTAAAGATGTGATGCAATATCACATAAATAAAAGGATGTAAATGTTAAAAAAAGCAAGGCATTGTTTGTAAACTTAACGTGTGAAAATATACTAAATTCAAGTAATCAAATAATTGTTACTTCTCCCAGCAGTTAGCGATCACTCTATGTATAGTTTTTTTGCCACTTAAGTTTGTTTTGAACCTCATGAAGCTAAATGTTATTGTTTCTTGTTTCAGGATTTAGATTCTTACATAAAAACAAGAGCTCCTGTTACTTTCCTCTCGGAATTAAGAACAAGTCTTCAAGTAAGTTTTTGTGCCCTAAAGATATCTTAAAATTCCCAATATATAGTCTGATTTTTGTTTAGTTTTGTTGACATACTTTTTTTTAATTGTTTCTACTAACCTATAACCTTGATTTAATTTTATGCAAAGCCAGCAATAGACTGATTTTTCCTAAGTGCTAATATAATGCTCATTAAAAATTTTTGCAATATTCATTTATTGAGAATTGAAAAAGAATTTAATTCTAATGAATTCAATATACAATAAAAGTTTGTTTTATTTCTCTGTAGAATATATTATGCTTACATTCAACTTACCAGATTGCCTTGGTGAAAATGAAAATGTGGTTATTTTCTATTTTAGGTGTCAAATGAACCTGGAGTGCGATACAACATCCCATTGATAAATGCTCTTGTTCTTTACGTTGGGACACAGGCAATAAGTTACATACAAAGTAAAGGTTCAACACCGAATATGAGTACCATCACCCATTCATCACACATGGACATTTTTCAAAATTTAGCTGTTGATTCTGATACTGAAGGTAATATTATTTAGAAATTGTGCTAAAAGTATTATTTGCATCCTTGATATTAAAGTACTTATGTTGTGTAATTATTTTTAGGGAGGTATTTGTTTTTAAATGCTATTGCCAACCAACTGAGGTATCCAAATAGCCATACACATTATTTCAGCTGTACGCTGCTATATTTGTTTGCTGAAGCTAATACAGAAGCCATTCAAGAGCAAATCACAAGGTAAAAAATTTTCCTTTTATGATATACTTATAACATATGATTGCATCTGTAATTACAAGCTGTTGATCTTTTTCTGCTTATGCGTGCCAAACCCTGCATATTTAACTGCATATTAAACTAACGTTTGACAACATTCTTTCATTGAAGGAAGTAATCAATTATTTGCTGCTACCATATATTAAATTTTAATCATTGTATAGTTTCACAATCAATAGTTTTAATTAATTCAACCTTTTTTTATCTCATAACTTTCTATCATTGTTCTTACAAGAAACTTTCTGTTGAAGATTAGGATTTTTCTCCATTAAATTATTCATTTTTATCTGCTACTTTGTCATAGTCTCTCTCCCCAGATCCTACCTTAGAACCATATTTTAAACTACTAGATGTGGCAGGCACACATGTTTACCAAGCACACAAAACTGTAGGTATTCTGCAAAGTGTTTTGATTGATTCTTAAATGTGGAAACAAGCAAGAACTGTTGAGCTTTTCAAACTCAGGTGTCAAAAAGTGCTTGGTGAACACATGCAATAAGCACCCAGTTTATTTTTATTTTTTTTTTTTACTATTTGGTGAGATGAAATCAGTTTCGAAACTATAAAGCAGTGAGTAACCGCCCCTAAGCAAGTGCTAAAGCAGGACTTGGCCCTTGCTTAGGATTGGTTACTCAATGCTTTATAACTGAGCTCTGCTTTAAAATTTAAGAGTTGTACCGTACCAAGTGCGGTTGCTCGCTGGTATTCTAATTTTACATTAGCTGCCAGTTTTTTTGGCTCTCTTTGCTCTATAAGAGGGTTTTTGCCTCCAACTCTGCTACTTCCGTATTCCATGCTGATGAGTGCATAATATACACGAAACTGCAGCCCAAAGATAAAAATAGCAGAGTTGGCGGTGTATTGCAAGTTTCTAAACTATTTAAATATGGAATGCTTTGCTTTAAAATACTTTCTCATCTGAAACCATGTGAAGTGTTAGTTTTAAAAAATAATAAAAAATGTTAAAAGCAGTGTGAATGATGAAAATAAATGAACTGCATAGTTTCCAGGCATAGTTTTTTTTGTGTGTCTCAAACGTATTAATTTTAGTTAATTAAAACTTTTCTCTCTCTCTTTGCAGGGTTCTTTTAGAACGACTGATTGTAAATAGACCACATCCATGGGGTTTGTTAATAACTTTTATTGAATTGATTAAAAATCAAACTTTTAAATTTTGGAATCATGAATTTGTTAGATGTGCTCCTGAAATTGAAAAGTAAGTACTTTATTTTAGCACTCATTTTATATTCTTGAAAGATTCGTTTAATTTTCATGATCTTACACATGATTCATTAAACTGCAATCAAATGCTTTTTATTTTCTTTCAATATTTTGTTAGCTAGATATTGTGTCTTTTAAATTTTATTGACTAGCTATTTAATTAGTGCAATTCTCTATCCAAATTATAATATTACGTAAAATTTAACCAATCGTTTAATTTTTTTTAATCATTTTCTCTGCATGCTTGAAAAAAATTGAAGTGCCTTCAATCGCCCAGCTAATTAGATATTACATCTTATTTATCTTTTAAGATTTCGGATCATGCAACCTGACAGTTGTTTAATCACTTTCTTATAAAATTCAATTTGTAAGCTACAAACACATTGTACCTCGAAATAATATCTAGGAGTCATATATTTTGGAGTTAAAAGGAATTTCTTACAGTGCAAAAAAGGTTTTGAAACTTTTTTTTTTGACTGCTACTGTGATTGAAAGCTCTAATACATTATATTAAGAAGTTCTGTCAAGAACTAAACAAGCTTACTTTCCCGTACATCAGCATTCTAGCGTCTGATAAATATTCTCTTGATTATCTGAGACTGAAAATTATGTTAAACATACCGTTTTAGCACTTAAAGCTGATTTCTAAAAGCAAAATATACCCCTCTCATCAGATGAAATAGGCACGTAAAAAGTAAATAAACGAATAAAGTTTTGTTACACCTTTAAAGAATATAACTGTTATAGTTCTTCTGTAGAAAAATTCCACAATCCTTTTCAAAAAAAAAATAATAATAATAATAATAATAATAAATATAAGTGCAAAATACATCATAACATATTTTATCAAAGAAAGAAAAAAAAAACTTGTTCAGTAATAAAATGCCTTGAATTTCATTCTTAATCCGTTGCCAGTTGTTAAATATCATTAAAGAATAAAATGCCCTGGTGAATGAAAAATTTTTGTTACAAAAAAAAATCGTCTGCCAAAAAAAAAAAAAATACATAAAATAAAACAAATAAATAAACAAATCATCTGCACAGTCATTTTTTTCTCAGCCTGCATTTCCGCCTTGTTTGCAGAGTCGGTATCAGAGTCCTCACAGACGATTATTCAGAAAAGTACTTTACATATATTAATTATCAAAACCATTTTCTTACAAACTTAGTTTGAAGGAAATCCGCCTTTAAGCTCAGGATCAACATTCAACTTAAATTTCCCCGTAGGCACTAATGTTTTTTCTGAAGGGTTCAACGTTGAACAAAAAATGGTTCAAATCAAAGAGCAAAATATGGGAATGAGCCTCTCCGAGATCTTTCGAACAAAAAAAAGTTTATTCAATTCGGACGGTTTTCTGAAAAGTTATTAGGTGGGGAAAAGTTGCTTGAACGATTCAATGATGAACGAAAAAATGTCCATATTGAAAACTCAACGGTTTGAACGCTTAGTGTTGAACAAATCGGAAACGTAAATACTGGAGTGAAGTATTCTCGATGAGATCTTCGAACAAAAAAAAGTTTGTTCAAATCGGACTTGTTCATTAAAAGTTAGTGCCGCGTACAGGTTGTTTAAACTGTTCACAAAGTTGATCAAAAAATGGTTCAAATCAAAAAGTGAAGTATGGGAAAGAGGTGTACTCACCGAGATCTTTCGAATAAAAAAAAAAATCGTTCAACCCGAAATATTCATTCAAAAGTTATTGGGGGGAGGGGAGACAGACAGACAGACCGACGCAAATTCCCCATCTCAAAACCCTACTTTCCAATTTTTAATTTTTCGATGTTTATTTATTTTCTTTTCTTCCTTTTGACTTTTTTTGGACTCTGTGATATTTTTAAGATGCATTAAGCCACTTTTAATAATTTTTACGGCTTTCTTTTACTTTAATGGGAAAGTAGGCTAAAGAGAAAGTTCCTTGTAACCTCAAAATGCAAGCTATGTTTTTGTGTGTATGATGTGTATTTGGTTTAAGCATGTTAGTCATTGAAATCATTAGTCATTGAAATCAATCTCAAAATCCTACTTTCCAATTTTTAATTTTTCGATGTTTATTTATTTTCTTTTCTTCCTTTTGACTTTTTTTGGACTCTGTGATATTTTTAAGATGCATTAAGCCACTTTTAATAATTTTTACGGCTTTCTTTTACTTTAATGGGAAAGTAGGCTAAAGAGAAAGTTCCTTGTAACCTCAAAATGCAAGCTATGTTTTTGTGTGTATGATGTGTATTTGGTTTAAGCATGTTAGTCATTGAAATCATTAGTCATTGAAATCAATCTCAAAATCCTACTTTCCAATTTTTAATTTTTCGATGTTTATTTATTTTCTTTTCTTCCTTTTGACTTTTTTTGGACTCTGTGATATTTTTAAGATGCATTAAGCCACTTTTAATAATTTTTACGGCTTTCTTTTACTTTAATGGGAAAGTAGGCTAAAGAGAAAGTTCCTTGTAACCTCAAATGCAAGCTATGTTTTTGTGTGTATGATGTGTATTTGGTTTAAGCATGTTAGTCATTGAAATCAAATTTCCACTTGAAATGAAATCTTCATTTTAACTGTCATCATCATCTACCCCTTCCCCCTTTCCTCCCCATTAATTTTTTCTAACTTGTAGACACTGCCAAACCAAATAGCAAAAATATTTGGAGGTATAGTTATTCATATGGTCGTGGTCTACCTTTCTTAAAGCAACAAATTCCACGAATAAAATTTCTTCAAGCTTATTTTATAAATATTCTACAGAATTTACAATAAAACCTACAATAGGGCGTTAGAGCAGTTTTCTACATAATAAACCACTGCTTGTTAAAATTAGCTACTTACTGTCATGAAATTGCTTAGATAGTGAGGAATTAAATCTGAACATGAGAAGCTTTGAAAGAATACTCTTTTGAAAAATCTTGTTTAATAAAATTTTAAATTTTTCCGCTAGTTGGAAAAATTTCTTCATATTTTCATCCAATGTAGAAATTGTCTAGGGTTTTTTGCTTTTGTTAATTCTTAATAACAGATGAGGGAAGATACATACAGAAACAAACAAGGGTTTTTGAGAATGGTCATCATGTATGCATGAAGAGATGTACATCAATGCATTCTTTCAAGTCATCATTTTATGTTATGAATCATATATTTGTGTTGGGTATTCTTAATTATATCTGAATCGTTATTTTTCTAGTATTTACTGTGCAGTTAAAGTTAATACAGCAAAGTTGTGTGTACTGTTTATGACATCTTTCCGTTTATTCTTTAGATTCACGTTCTTGAGCAATATTAGCATTGCTGCAAATTTCTTTTAAATTTGTGCATTTATGTTTTACAATATATTGTGGTATTTAGGCAAAAAATAATAAAACCAGTTTTAAGTTTTGCTAAAAGAAAGATTCAACTCACCAGATTAGATTCAATATTTAAACTGCAAACTTCTTTTTAACCATTCCAGTGAAGTTATGAATTGGATAAAAAAATTCTCAGATATAAAGAGAAAAGAGCATTGTTTAAAATTTTTCTTTATTACCTGAAGTTCAATAGTAACATTGCTTTTCCAATTCTTCAACTGGACAGCTGGATCCGTCGAATGATGTTCTAGGCTGGAGCTTTGCTGGACGGAAGTTTTCATAAAGTTTTTGGTTGTAGCAGCAATGGTGAGTTGATGCGGAGTCTAGGATCACTGATGTCTTCTCGTTTTATTGTGACATTAAAGATAAAGCTATAGAAAAAAAATCCTTGCTGTGTCTTTCATTTAAAATATTTGGCACTAGTATGCCCATTTTCCCTGCAGCAACTGGATTTTATTTTGTTCATCAATTATGATGTCGAAAGGGAAAAAAAATCTTTGTTTCGATGTTTACGGTATTTTAGCAGCTGCTACAAAAAAATTTATTATTTGAAGTACTTTAGATTGTTGTACAAGTTTTGTATATATGCGTGTGTAATTCAATTAGAATAAGCCTGGAAAGCCCAGTGTTCTTGATGTAGATTTCTAAAACAAAGCTCACTAGCTATTCAGAGGTTCAAATCACGTTTGCTCAATCACTCAATTCATCGTTGAAAAGTATATTTGTTGTGCATACATTACTATACATTAAGGTACTTGGGTAGGTTTTTCAGTGATGTAGTGAGGCAAATGGTAGTTCTGTTGAAATAGTCCTGCAACATCCTTCTTAAGTGGAAATCTCAAAGGTGGTCCCTAGATAATTTTTAAATTTTTAGCTTTAAATTTCTTATTGCAATTTTAACTGGTTGTGTTCTATAGTTATGTTTTAATTCAACAATTAATCACAACCATGTGTGAAACTTGCCAAATACCCAAACATTGCTAAGGTGCGGTTAGTAATAAGCATTTGTGAATAGTTTTTTTTTTTTTTTTTTGTAATTGAAATTAAATTCAAATAGTTGAGGGGCCACTGTAGCATTTCAGTATTCAGTGAGAGATTTTTTATTGAACATGGTCTCTTGCCAAAATTTTAAAACTTGTAAGTTTTCTGGTAGCAATAATGACTCTTGACTATGAGTAAGAGTCTTATTTATAGTCAAGACTATGACTCTTACAATAGTTAAGATTATAAAACAAACAAAATAAAATTATGCTATTTAATTAATTTCAATGGTATTACAGTCGACGCTCGTTATAGCGAACACTCGTTATAAAGACCATCCTAATATAACGACCGGTGAGAAAACTTCTAACTGTATCCCAATATACTGTATGTTCTACCTCTTACAGTGACCACTCGTTATAAAGACCGTTTTCTGTAGGACAGAGACGGAGACGGTCGTTATATCCAGTGTTGACTGTACTAATTATATATAAGTGGGTATAATTGCTAACCTCCCTTTTTCAGACCCTAAAATATCATTAAGATACCATAAATACATTGAAAAGTTAATGTTGTCTTGTATTAGCTGTGATTCCGTTACACGGGACTCAAATTACAAAATAAATATGCTTATTTTTAAAATAAAATATTAAAGTGTAGATTAAAAATAAGTTATTTTTTTAATTAAGAGTCGGAGAAACACTTAAAAAGTAAGTTTTCGTGACTCACATTGCATAGAATAAATGGTTTATCAATCAACTTTTTGAAATAATTTCAAGAATGAATTTCAAAATATGCTATAATAACTGTTTTCTGATAGAATGAATCTGTCAGCTGCAATTAATAAGTGGAAACAAGATAAAGCAGTTAAATATCATAGTTTAATATTGCTTCTAGCAGAAAGATACTTTTACGAGAATGTGAGCTCTTAGAACAAGTCCTCTTACGAAAAGACAACGGTTCACCCGGAGTTACCAGATTCTAACTTGTAAACTACAATCAATGTAGAGTACATACAAAAAAGATTAAGTCGATTTTTATTTTAACACCGTTTCCATGTTGTATAGAATTGCCCAGCTGAACTTCAAAACTGTAAGTCAAGATTTTAATATCATATAATTTTTGCTTCCTACACACTTAAATTTATTTTTGTTTCAAGAAAATATAAAAATACCTTTTAACCCATTTGTTATCTGTGCCACTTCTAAAGTGATTTATCAGCAGGTTTAAGTAGTAAGAGTTCCTGCCCTCTCTACAAGTAAGTAGTGTGGAACTAATTCTGAACCAAGCAATAAGTGATGGCAGCAGACCACGATTCTCCCCCCTCTCCCTCATGTGCTGTATATTTCCAACAATTTTTGAATGTAGATGTAATTAGTAACTAGTCTATAGAGTACTTATGCTTGATTAACCTTTTCAGGCTGTTTGAATCTGTTGCTAGATCATGTATGCATCCGAAACCTTCATCTGAACAAACGAACTCATGAGGAATACTTGTACATATTGATGAGAAACTGTGATTATACTGCCTATCATGGACTGTAAAGCGTCAAAGCTCCTGTTGTTCATTGCCACAGTTCTTTCGTATTCATAAAAGTTCCAGTTTTCCCTGCCTGCCAAACAAACTATTGTGATGGGCATCGCATTTTAACCTGGCAGCTGGGACCATGTACATTAAATCATAGATTTTGTTTTATCTGTGTTTTTGTAGTTGATGTATAATTTTTGGAGATGATTTTTGCAATAAATAAATTAATTTTCTCTTAGATTTGTTCACATTATTCAAGCAGTTAGCTTTTGTCTTATTTTTGCCCTTCTAGAAAAATTCATACTCATCATTTTTTGTAAACATAAGCTGAAACACTTCTTTTACGAAATTTTTAATTCTTGAGTTCATATTCATCATTTAGTAAGCATAGGCAAACTAGAAGTATTGAAATTTTAATTTTTGTAGTATTTGTACTAATCACTTTTCAGGCATGGAAACAAACTATTATAAACTGGGAATTTATTTAAACAAGAGATAGTAGAGCTAATAAAATTTTCTATTCTTTGCCCAGTTCATACTGGTTCCTTTTTAAGTCTAGGTAAACTAACAATATTAAAATAACGACAATACTTTTGTGTTGGAATATGTGTTGGAGAAGTATGTTAAAGGAAAACACTTAAACTGACTGCAAAAGGATCAAAGCAGTATTTCTGAACTTTTTGGCCACAAACTGGTAAGATTTGCGGTCAAAGAAATCAAGTTAAGTGTGTATGTTTTTTGTTTTTAAGTAAAAAGTCAGTCCTCTGATTATTACTAAATAAAGTTTTAATTTGTGATACGTAATGTTAACGAGAAGATTGCTGCTAGTATTTAATCCACATTTCGCTTATGGATTTGGCAATTAATGAATGTCAAAGCAGTAAAATGACTGACAGCCCGTTTCTGAATTTTTTATTTAATAGCAGTATTTGGATGAGTATTCTAATTCAGATATATTGTTGCTAAAAGGAACAATATTTTAATTGCATTCTCGTGAGATGTCTACAGATACTGAAAATGTACTGGAATTTTTTTCACATACTGGAAATGTTGGAATTATGGTTGAAGTACTAAAAAAGTATAGAAGAAAAAAAATGCCCAGTCTTCAGAAATATTTAATTGCTCAAGACAACATTATTAAGATCCTTCATCTTTACGCTTAAATATTTTTGTGAACATTTACATTAACAAAAAGTAAAAACTTATTTTGTATAATAAGAGAAAAGCTTGCTGGTGTGCGAAATTTTTTTCATGCTCTTTTGTTTATCCGCTGGTCAAAAGAGGCTGCGAAACTCTGCTGTTGTTTAAGCTGCTGTCTGAACTAAGAAAGCAGCATCTTCCAAATTGTCAATTTCAAGAAAACAAGCATTTAAGTTCTTTCATCTGTGAAAGGTGATTATTTAGAAATGCTGGCCAATTACATAGTTTCTTTGTTTTAGTTTTTTTACTGCTTTCCAGCACTGTAGGATAGCATACATCAGGGCCGTAACCAGACCTATCCCTATGTTTCAGGGAGGGTTTTACCCAGAGCCTGATTACCCAAAAAGCTTGGGAAGCTTGAGCTTCCCCTTAAAATTTTTAGGTGGCCCAAAAATGACTAAAAACCTTTGGTGTAAAATTATAGTTTCTGCTTTCAAATGCATATCTAAAAGTAATTGCAAACATTAAAACTGGTTCAAAAAAAAAAAAAAATCCTGAAAGTTTTAAAAGTGATGACACATTTCATAAAACATTTGTCCCACCACAAGCTATTTTTAAATCTGGGATTTATCCCAACTTTTTTCAATGTACTAAATTTTATTAATTCTGTGAAGTAATAAATCTAATTTAACATCTAATCTCGTACAATTGCAATGCAACCATACATAATGCATGAAAATTGTATATATTAGTGGTGGAAGGGGATAGACTTTAATCTGAATTCTGCTTGGGCTGTTTTTGGAAAAATTATTTGTACCTTTAGGGAGTATGGTACTATTCCCTTGTCGCCTCAAAAAGCAGGGGCCTCAAAATGAGGCTGAGCTTCTCCCAATTTCAGAGGTTAATCGGGCTCTGGGGCTAGAAATCAGAGTAGTGTAAGTTTTATGGAGGGAGAGGCCCGTCGACCAAACTGACAAGTAGCTCTCTTTGGCCCTAGATTGAATTGGGAAAGAGCAGGAAGTGCTAATCACAGTCTACTGTCTGTTTGCGTTTTGTGCGCCTGGCAGCCACGGACGCTTCCATCTGAAAAAGGGAAGATAGGTTAAGGATGCGCACTTCCCGATGCCTTCAGCTTTTGTTCGCTTACTACTTCCTGGTTGCTTTTCCCCCCTATTTCGAGGAAGTCCGAAGAGTTTGGCGCGTGCGTAGAAACGGCGAAGGTCGCACGAAAAAATTTTAGACAGTAGTTTTCAAATATGTTTTGCAGCTAATGAAAATATGAACTCTCAAATTTTTCTGTACTTCAATTTTTTTTTTCGTTTAAATAGTTACTAAATTAAGAATAAAATACTTAATTTATTATTTTTTCTTTTTGCTACAGAAAGTAAAAGACAAAAAATGGTTTTTCTATTTTTTACGTTACAATACATTCAGGGTATTAGCCCCCCCCCCCTTCTGGATACGGCCTAGCTTACCGATCCCCCTTACAAACACAAGAGAAATAAATAGATAAATTTTACCGCAAAGAGTTTTATTTCGATTCGAATTGCGTAAAGGAACTTTTCCTACCGCTACTCACCTATTCCTGAAAATCCCGACGCAGGCGGAAAAATTTCCCCACTACAATCGCTGCTCGTTAAAGGTGCAACCTTATCTGCAACAACTCCATTTGAAGCTTTTGTCTGCTAACAGAATGCATTACTCCCAGCGGATCGTTGTTTTAGCTTCTCATAACCACCTGTAGTTGGAAACGAGCCTTTTGTTTCTCTCCAAAAACAAAAGCATTCCTGTTTGGCTTTCATTAACGTTTTCTCATCACCAAATTATACTTCTCCTCTATTGACATTATATTTATTGACATGGTAAGTGGAACTTTATTTGTGCTAGAAATGTTACTAGAGTTTTTTTTTTTTTTCAAAAGATGTAAAATTATTCTTTGACGTTTTTCAGAGGAGTGATTTTAATTTCGGAATTGTGAATATTCGAAATTAGTAAAGATCATAAGTGATCGATTGCACAAAAAAGAAAAAAAAAATTGGAAGGATGAAATGGGAAATAAAAGAGAAGGAAGAGATGGGGTATTGCTTTGATTTTTTAACCAATAGAATGTTTGACATTTTGAATTTAAAACTTAAAACAACTTTCAAATGTAACGTTCTTTAACTTTAAATCCCCCCTCCATATTCCACTATCCTATATTGTTATTTAAGACGTCAACACGAAGGTGGGACAGACTTCTTTTCCCATAAAATAAAATTTGAAATGTGGTCGTCACAAATCAAGGGCGCGTAATCCAATTGTGAGGATCTAATTTTCCGACACTTTCTTGTTTTTGAGATATACGCGATTGAAAAATGTTCATATAACGATACCCAAGTCTCGAAGATCGGACAGAAACCGAAAATTTTGAATGCAATTTTAATGTCAATTAAAAAAATAAATAAATAAATTGGAAAGATTTAATGCGTGGACCTGGGGGGGGGGGGTTAGTTATTTTATAGATTTAAAAAAATGTATATGTTTTAGTACAAGAAAAAAAAAACATACTAGTGATTTTTTCATGCAAAAAATGTTGGTTCCAATTTTTAGTTAAAAAAAAGTTCCTCAATTTTTAAGTAAATTTTTTTTCTTTTTGACCATTTGTTAAAGTAAGAAAATGTGTGTTTGCTAATGATTTTAGTATTCTTTTTTTTAAATTCGGGTGCACCCACTGTTGGCGCCTATGTTACCGGCACAAAAATTTAACATTGTAATTAGAATTCAGTAGGCCAATTAAGAGATCGAATATTGGACACTAAATAATCGGGTGCATCGAAAAATCGTTTATTATTATTTTTTTTATTGTTTATTATCATTTTCAAATTTCCAATAGTGCGGAAAAGTTGCCTTTTACGTTATTATTAGTATGTGTGCAAAATCTTTGATCTGACTTGTATCTTCAGTTGTCTCGGGAGTCATTTATTATACTTTTTTTTTCACCATTTAAGAGGAAATAATAATAATATGTTGGATTTCTTAGTTCTAATAGTGCCAAAAAGTCGCCATATCAGATCCTTTGAGTGTGTACAAGCCTTTATTCACTTGGGTCTCTCTCAATGGCTCTGAGGCCGTTCACTGGACAAATTCGTTAATTTTATCGATTTTTTCATACACTTTTTAGCCTACTTTCCCATTAAAAATAAAAGAAAGACGAAAAAAGCATTAAAAGTAGCTTAATGCATCTAAAAAATATCGCCAAGTCCAAAAAATATCGCCAAGTTAAAAAAATATCGCCAAGTCCAAAAAATATCGCCAAGTTAAAAAAATAAAGAGGTAAAATGAATATCGAAAAATTAAAAATTTGAAAGTAGGGTATTGAGATGGGGAATTTGTGTGTCGGTCTGTCTGTCCCCCCCTAATAACTTTTGAATGAACATTCCGATTTGGACAAACTTTTTTTTGTTGGAAAGATCTCGGCGAGTACAGCTCATTCCCATATTTGATTTTTTGATTTGAACAATTTTTGGTTCAATTTTGAGCCGTTCAAAAAACCGGTCCCGCGATACTAACTTTTTAATGAACAGTCCGATTTGAACAAACTTTTTTTTGTTCGAAAGGTCTTTTCAAGGATACTTCATTCCCGTATTTACATTTCCGATTTGAACAATTTTTCGTTCAACATTGAACCGCTCAATCAAGCTGTCACCCCTAATAACTTTTGAGTGAACAGTCCAACTTAAACGAGCCCAAAAAATATCGCCAAGCCTAAAAAATATCGCCAAGTCCAAAAAATATCGCCAAGTCCAAAAAATATCGCCAAGTTTAAAAAATATCGCCAAGCCCAAAAAATATCGCCAAGTCCAAAAAATATCGCCAAGCCCCAAAAATATCGCCAAGTTTAAAAAATATCGCCAAGCCCAAAAAATATCGCCAAGCCCAAAAAATATCGCCAAGTCCAAAAAATATCGCCAAGCCCAAAAAATATCGCCAAGCCCAAAAAATATCGCCAAGTTAAAAAAAAATATCGCCAAGTCCAAAAAATATCGCAAAGTTAAAAAAATAAAAAGGTAAAATGAATATCGAAAAATTAAAAATTTGAAAGTAGGGTATTGAGATGGGGAATTTGTGTGTCGGTCTGTCGGTCGGTCTGTCTGTCCCCCCCTAATAACTTTTGAATGAATATTCCGATTTGGACAAACTTTTTTTTGTTGGAAAGATCTCGGCGAGTACAGCTCATTCCCATATTTGATTTTTCGATTTGAACAATTTTTAGTTCAACTTTGAGCCGTTCAAACAACCTGTCCCGCGATGCTAACTTTTGAGTGAACAGTCCGATTGGAACAAACTTTTTTTTGTTCGAAAGATCTTTTCAAGGATACTTCATTCCTGTATCTACATTTTCGATTTGAACAATTTTTTGTTCAACATTGAACCGTTCAAGCAACCTTTCCCCCCTAATAACTTTTGAATGAACATTCCGATTTGAACAAACTTTTTTTTGTTGGATAGATCTCAGCGATTACAACTCATTCCCATATTTGATTTTTCGAGTTGAACAATTTTGGTTCAACATTGAACCGTTCAAGCAACCTTTCCCCCCTAATAACTTTTGAATGAACATTCCGATTTGAACAAACTTTTTTTTGTTGGAAAGATTTCGGTGAGTACAACTCATTCCCATATTTGATTTTTCGATTTGAACAATTTTTGGTTCAACTTTGAACCGTTCAAACAACCTGTCCCGCGATGCTAACTTTTGAGTGAACAGTCCTGTTGATTTATACTTTTATCTTTATCATTGTGGCAACGTGTTCACATATACTTAAAACAAAATGGTCGTTACTGTTCTTTAGCTTGTTATCCACTGTGTGTTTGTCTCAATAAAATCCGTGTTACAAAATACATCTGTGTCCTCCATTTGCTTTAGTTTACTTAACATGGTAGCAGAATCTGTAGTTATTGAAAAGTAGTGAAGTTTAAGAAGATTTATAAGTAAGTTGCTGAAAACAAACTGATATAAGAGAAAATTGAAATGGCGTATGCAAGAAGCAGCGATATTGGTATACCGCTTTTTGACGGTTCTGATTATTTTAATTGGAAAACACGGATGATGAAATTTTTGCAGTTCAAAAAGTGTAAGGAAGTGGTCCAACGGAAAATTAATGCAAACGATGATCGAGCAAAATGGGAGGAAAAAGATGTTCAAGCTACGAATTATATTTATGGCGCTATTACAAACAAGCAATTGGAGTATATCCATGAATGTGAGTCAGCTTTCGATATTATCGCCAAATTTGACACAATGTATTTGAAAACTTCCACGTCTTTGCAAATTGTGTGTAGAAATAATTTAGAAAACGTGAAGTTGAAAAATTACCCCGAATTAAGTTTATTTTTCGATGATTTTGAAAAGTGTGTGAACGACCTTAAACAAGCCGGTGCAATTGTGACGGAGCAAGAAAAATTGAATTATATGTTAAGAGCTTTACCATCAAACTACAGCCATATTGGCGATTTAATTGACGTTTTGCCGGAGATTGATAGAACAGTTGAATATTTGAAAAGCAAAATTAAAGCGAAATCGCTCGAGGAGAAAAATGATTGCGAAGAACGTGCGCCAAGTGAAAAATCAAATGTTTTTAAAATTGAAGCAAAGCAAGCGGTCCCACGAGGAAATATTTGTTACAATTGTGGTAAATCTGGACATTTTAGGAAGAACTGTTGGTATGGCAACGGTCAAGTGAATGATCGTGGAAGAGGTTATACAAGTTACCGTGGACGAAGCCTTTTAAATAATCGAAAACAAAGTAGTAATTACAATAAGCATCGCGCACGTGAAAAAAACTTTAACCAAAGCGTAAACAATAATCGCATAGGAGAAAATTTTTACACTACAACAATTGAAAGTAACTTTTCAAGCTCAGATGATCGCAAAAGGAGGAATAAAAATGAAATTAACTGGTTGCTGGACAGCGGATGTACCGATCATATAATAAATAGTGATGAACATTTTGAGCAACAAGTGACATTAAAAGACCCAATTAAAGTAAAAGTTGGTGATGGAAGGTTGTTAGAAGCTACAAAGGTTGGTAACATTAAAGTCTCTTTTCCTGTTTATGACACTGAATCTGAAGTAACTTTGAAGAATGTATTTTATGTTAAAGAAATGAAGGCAAATTTATTAAGTTACGCGAAAATTACCGACAATCATAAAATAGTTTCAAAAGGACAGTTCTCAAAAATTTATAATTTTGATGGGAAATTATTGGCAATAGCGAAGAAAGATAAAAGATTATATAAAGTCATTAGTTATGTTACAAATGATAAAATAACTGCAAATGTGACTAATAAAACCTTAACATTAAAAGAAAAGTTGCATCACACATTCGGACATGTAAATTTTAAATACCTGGATATTATGTGCCGAAATCAGTTATTAGAGGGAATGCCACAGGAAATAGAATCAGAATATATGAAGTGCGCTATTTGTATTGAAAATAAGATGCATAATTTACCATTTAAGAATAATAGAAGGCGAGAAGAAGGTATATTAGAGATTGTACACACTGATGTAAATGGACCTCACAGAACAACTGGATGCAATGGTGAAAAATATTTCGTGACTTTTATTGATGATTATAGCAAATTGGCAAAAGTTTGGTGCATAAAGTCGAAGGATCAAGTGACTGATTGTTTAATAGAATATGTAAATGAAGTTCAAAACTTAACTGGGAAGATGATAAAAGAAATTAGGTGTGACAACGGTAAAGAATATATGAATAGTAAGATATATGCATTTGCAAGAGAAAAAGGTATACAGATAAAACCGTGTCCTCCTTATGTACACGAGTTGAACGGTACTGCCGAGAGATACAACAGAACAATAATGAATACGGCTAGATGTTTACTGGCAGAAGCAAAAGTTGATAGGCGCTATTGGCCTGAAGTAATTAAAACTGCTGTTTATTTGAAAAACAGGACACTGTCAAATACTGTAGTGAGAAAGACACCTTATGAAATATTTTTTAATAGGAAACCATCAGCAAATGAATTAAAATTATATGGAAGTAGAGTTTATGTTAGAATACCAGAAGTAAACAGAGAATCAAAGTGGGATAAAAAGGCTGAATTTGGAATTTTACTTGGATATACGGAAGTTGGATACAGAGTTTTGATCAATAATAGAATAATAGTTGCCAGACATGTTGACATTATTGAAGAAGACGTTATGTGTATAGGATGTAATGATGAAGATGACAGTCATGATCAAAATGAGAAGAAACAATCCGAAGAAGTGCAAAATGGGCCAAGTAATGAAGAGAATTCCGAAGACTATAAAAATGATCAAGAAGAAATTAAAAGTGAAACAAGACCGAAAAGGCAAGTGAAGAAACCTGTTCGATTCAAAGAAGAATTTGGATATTATGCTGTTTCTGCGAATTTTTGTGATGCTATGGTTCCAAGTAACTTCGAGGAGGCGATAACATGTAATGAGGCTAATCAATGGAAAGAGGCAATGGACAGGGAAATGAACTGTCTTATCAAAAATAATACTTGGACACTAGTGAGTAAACCAAAAGATAAAGCGGTTCTAGATGTAAAATGGTTGTTCAAAAAGAAACCAGGAGATGTTTTCAAGGCTAGGTTAGTAGTTAGAGGGTTCCAACAAAAGGACAGCCTAGATGATATATATTCACCCGTCGCTAAAATGCAAACTTTAAAATTATTACTTTCTTATTCTTGTCAGTATGGTTTAAACATTCATCAAATGGATGTCGAGACAGCATTTTTAAATGGTAAAGTGTTATCTGAAGTTTATGTAAAGCAGCCACAGGGCTATAATGATGAATCCAATCGTGTTTATAAGCTAGACAAAGCATTATATGGTCTAAAAGAGAGCCCACGTGCTTGGTACGAATGTTTTAATGTTTTTATTGAAAGTCTGGGTTTTCGTAGAAGCAAATACGATTATTGTCTTTATGTCAAAACTGAAAACAACGTAACTGTATACATTCTTTTATTTGTTGATGATTTGTTGATATGTTGCAAAGACATTCGAGTAATTAATAACATTAAGAAAGAACTTCATAGTAAATTTAAAATGAAAGATTTAAACCAAGTAAAAAGTTACATTGGCATTGATATTGAATATAATTATGAAAAAGGTAATACCTTAACATTAAGCCAGAAAAATTATATAGAGTCACTTGCAAAACTCTACAATATTGAAAACGCGAAACTTTATAGTACACCGATGGAAATTAATCTTAAACTGAGTCCATCAAATCTAAATGAGAATATTAAATATAGAAATTTAATAGGAGCTCTTTTATACATTAGCCACGGTACTAGACCAGACATTTCGTTTAGTGTAAATTATTTGACCCGATTTCAAAATTGTTATGATGAGACACATTTTAAATATGCCTTGCGAGTATTGAAATACTTGTATTTAACTAAAGATCTTAAACTAACGTATAACCAAAGTCATAAAGCTGATATAATGAACTGTTATGTTGATGCTGACTGGGCAGGAGATGTTATTGATAGGAAGTCAACTACCGGATATGTAATTGAACTATTTGGAAATCCCATTTATTGGAAATCTAAAAAACAAAACTGTGTAACTAAGTCATCTACTTTTGCAGAATATATAGCATTATCGGAAGTTGTGACAGAGATAAACTTTGTAAGAAATGTTGTTAATGATGTTTTTGAGGAAATTGTTCAACCTGTTAAGATTTACGAGGATAATTCTGGAGCTCTTGCTATAGCTAAATATGGAAACTTTACGAAAAATTCTAAGCATATTGAAGTACAATATCATTATGTTCATGAAAGTGTTAAAGCTGGATTTATTGAAATTGTTAAGATTGATTCAGATTCAAACATGGCTGATATCTTTACTAAGTCATTAGGAAAAAATAAGTTTACTAAGTTTAGAGAAATGTTGAAATTGATATAAATATTGCATGCTCCAAAAAAAAGTTACTAAATTAATTATATTGCTATATTTATGTTATGTCTGAAATTGGTAAAGATAAAAGTAAGGAGGCGTGTTGATTTATACTTTTATCTTTATCATTGTGGCAACGTGTTCACATATACTTAAAACAAAATGGTCGTTACTGTTCTTTAGCTTGTTATCCACTGTGTGTTTGTCTCAATAAAATCCGTGTTACAAAATACATCTGTGTCCTCCATTTGCTTTAGTTTACTTAACAAGTCCGATTTCAACAAACTTTTTTTTGTTCGAAAGATCTTATCATGGATACTTCATTCCCGTATTTACATTTCCGAATTGAACAATTTTTCGTTCAACATTGAACCGCTCAAGCAAGCTGTCACCCCTAATAATTTTTGAGTGAACAGTCCGATTTAAATAAACTTTTTTTTTTTGTTCGAAGGATCTCAGCAAGGATACTTCATTACAGTATTTAAATTTTCAATTTGAACATTTTTTCGTTCAACATTGAACCGTTCAAGCAACCTTTCCCCACCTAATAACTTCTGAGTGAACCATCCGAATGGAATAAACTTTTTTTTGTTTGAAAGATCTCGGAGAGGTTCATTCCCTTATTTCGCTTTTTGGTTTGAACCATTTTTCATTCAATATTGAACCGTTCAGAAAAAAATTTAACATTAGCGCCTACGGGGAATTTAAGTTGAATGTTGATCCTGGAACTTAAAGTCGGATTTCCTTCAAACTAACTTTGTAAAAAAAATGGTTTTGATAAATAATGTTTGTAAAGTACTTTTCTGAATAATCTTCTGTGAGGACTCTGATTCCGACTCCGACTCCACAAACATGGCGGAACTGCAGGCTCAGAAAAAAATGACTGACTGTGCAGACGATTTTTTGTTTATTTATTCATTTGTGTTATTGTATTTATTACTATTTTTTTTTTTTTTGGCAGACGATTTTTTTTGTAACAAAAGTGTTTCATTCACGAGGGCATTTTATTCTTTATTTATATTTAACAACTGGCAACGGTTTAAAAGTGAAAATCGAGACATTTTATCGACGGACGAGTTTTTTTTCCTTTCTTTGATAAAATGTGTTTTGATGTACTTTGTACTTTTCATTTTTTTTTTTTTTTTGAAAACGATTGAGGAATTTTTCTGCGGAAGAACTGTAACAGTTACATTCTTTAAAAGGTGCGACAAAACTTCATTTATTCATTTATTTACTTTTTATGTCTCTATTTCATCTGATGAGAGGGGTATATTTTGCTTTTAGAAATCAGCTTTAAGTGCTAAAAAGGTATGTTTGACATAATGTTTAGTCTCAGATGATCAGGAGAATAATGATCAGATGCTAGAATGCCGATGTCGATGTACGGGAAAGTAGGCTCGTTTAGTTCTTGACAGAACTTCTTGTTATTTTTTGAATAAGAAATTTTGTTCCGTTGTTCCAATAATGCCTAAAAGTACTTATAAAGTATCCTTAGAGGGCGTATTTTTTTTATTGACGTGGGTCAATGACAACAGGGCTGTTCATTATACAAAATTCACACTGCAAAAAATGAATGTTGTTTTTACAGTATAATACAGCTAATTTTATAGAAATAAACTGTAAAACATACTAATTTTACAGTAATAAACTAAAATTTCTAACTTTATCCTACTAAACTGTAAAACTGCAAAATGCACGGTAATAAACTGTAAAATTGCTATTTTAACAGTTTATTACCGTGCATTTTGCAGTTTTAAACTGGAACCTCTGCTACCAGTATTATACTTTTGTTTTTACAGTATAATAATTAATAATACAGTATAACTAAATTTTACGGCAATAAATTGTAAAATTGCTAACTTTAAGGTAAGAAACTGTAAAATTGCTAGTTTTACAGTTTATTGCTGTGCATTTCAAAGTTTTAAATTGGAACCTCGGATGCTATCAGTATTATACTGGCAGCCGAGTTCATTTTTTGCAGTGCACAAGAAAATATTTTTACCCAAATTTATAACTCAGCTCACTGTCAAATGTTAAAATATACTTTAATTTCTGTGATCACTGGATATACACGAAAGAAACGAAAAGACAACATAATACAAAGAATATTTTATTATGTAAAAACTGTTTTTATTATATATATTGCTTTTAAGTTCCACACGGAGAATAATAATGTATTTCAAAACTGTTCTAAACAGTAGCGTAGCAAGAGCAAATTTTAGACTAGGCGAATAAATTTTGCGAGGCCTCGAGCCTCCTCCCGCATTTTTTTTTTTTTTTTTTGAGATTGATATAAAAATAATAAATAAAGAAAACTTTCTCGTATTTGTTGTCAATCATAAAAACTAAAATATTATGCATTAAAAAATATTTGAGATAAAAACAAACAATATGAAATAATTACTAATAGTTTGGGACAGTTCGATCTGTTTTGAAATGCTTGATATATTTAATTTTTGTCACAATATTTTGGTGAGCTGTGAAATGAATTTACAACTTATAAAACTGCAGTAAATACTTGTTCATTCTAAATTTCTTTGATATTACGCTGTATAAGATCGGGTGTGCATTAAGTCTGGTTTCATGTTGCACCCATTAGTGCAACTTTTTCGGCACAGTTGATTTGTTTCAGGAGAAAAAACATAAGACTTAAAATCTAAGAAATTCTACAAAATGATCAAAAATTCATCTTTATAAAATTAGCATCTATAAATAACAGCGCCTAAATAGGTGAACATTTTCAATCGCGTATATATAAATGGTGTGCGTTGGGCTTTGTTTATAAATTTTAGGACAGTAGCTCGTCCACAACTTGAAGAGTTTACTTTACGGGCACCAATTTGAGGAAAAAACCGTTGAGTTACAGTTTTTTTTTTTGTCAGTTCGCTTACATGGTCAGTTCGCTAAATCAATTTTAACTATTTGTAGGCCCCTAAAAAGCAGGGGTCCTAGTCAGTAATCAGGCTCTGTAGCAGGCCTGTCATTGAAGGGGGGCAGGGGGTTCATTTGCCCCCCCCCCTCGACTTTGAGTAAATTAATGTATTTACATATAAGTGGGCTTGGTTTTTGTTGTTTTCTGGTGAAATTGTACTGTGTTTTTACCCTTTGCCCCCCCCCCCCTGGAAAAACTTGAAATGACGTCCCTGCTCTGTAGACCACGATTCTCGGGTTTTTATTTTAAATCAGGCCTTGAGTGTAAAAAAAAATGCTTCTTTTAGTTATAGTTGGTAATTTCTAAAACCAATCTATCCGTGTTTTCGATTTTAGTTTATTTTGGGGGCCATGTGCAACTATGGCATCGCCTTCAAAAAAAAAAAAAAAAATAGCGTCACATTGTTTCCATGCCCGGATTAGGGGACCCCAGATATTCTTTAATTGAATGCAGATAAAGATTCAGCCAAAACTGGACTGTAAATAAGAGAGCGAGTCGAAAGTTCGGAAAAACTTGGATCGGACAGAAGTTCGAAGCAAGGCCCCTTCTTTTTTTTTAAATTTTTGATGAGAAAAAATAGTGTTTTCATGTATGATTCGTTTTTCTTTGTAAAATTTTGACTCGGAAAAAAGTTCGAATGGAGAAAACTTCGGGGCAAAGTGGAGATGCGAGGCCCTGGGCGGTCGCCCGATTTGCCCTCCCCTTGCTACGCCTCTGGTTCTAAACTTCAATTTGAATTAATGAAAATATTCGGTGTATTTTTTATATCTTGTGAGTGTTATGTGACACTCCAACCAACTATTTAGTAACAAAAAAATATAAATAAATAAGGAAAATATTTAATTAAGTATTCCAAAATAATAATGATAACAGTTAATCAGTTTAAATCAGGACCGTATTTAAGGGTTGGGTTTTTACGGTTCAAACCCCCTCCAAAATTTTTTCAAAACTATTTCAAAAAATGCGCTGAAAAAATTATTACTATGTTATTTTTTATTTATTTTTTAACATTATTTAAAAAATGGATTTATTATTCTGTCGTCCCCGCTTAATCGGGTAACGGATAAACGAATACCCCGCCTAATAGAATAATATTTCATAGAACCGACAGTATTCGTTTAAGCGGGGCCGACAGTATCGCATAATCATAAAAAATCAGTGCTTGATATGCAGCATTTATTTTTACGGCAGCTATTGTAAGCATCACTTGTGAAAAACAATGCCGAGTTTTTCTTCAAATTTTGAAAGCGCTAACGAAAATCCCCAAAACTCTTTATATTTGAAAATGCTCACCTCTACATTCAAAATATTTTTTAAATGTCATAAATATGAATTACTTTGAATGCACGTTCGATGAGTTTACATATCTATTCTTTTACGTTCTTAAAAAGACATAAATAATTTAATAAGAATACAAAAAAAAAAAAAAAAAATCATGTAGTGCACGCATCATCAGCCTTTTTTACATTCGCTGATGTTAATGCTCTTAAAACACCCCCACCCCCCTCATTCAAATGACCTAATGTAAAAATCAATGGAATATAGAAATGAAATAAGTTGGATTACTTAGATAAATTCAGGGCCGCCGAGAGTCAAGGTGGGCCCCTTGTCAGATTGATCACCGGGCCCGGACCCCCTACCCCCATAGAGCTTATTAAATTGATATTACTTTGATTCTGGACCGGGGTCTCCTAAGGGTTGGCCCCCTAGTTTCCAACTTGGCTGATATGGCCTCTCGTTTGCTCTGTATAAAAGTGTGTTTTGTAAAACTCTCCCAGAAACAAAAGTCTGTTTTAGGCACTGTTTGCAACTATAAAGTTTAGGTTATTAGTTAGTTTAAGATATGTTTTCATAGGAAGAAGACTTATATAATTACATACAACTCCTGCTAAAACAAAGAAGTTTCCATAACAGAAACATAAAACGATTCATTGCTCTGAAAATTTGGCCAAGAAGAAAGGGTTAGTACCAAAGAACTTATAGTACTGCCATTACTTGAGAATATTTCAAGATTTTTTGCTTGAACAGTTGAACTTATACAACGCCTCCTTAGTACATACTAACTTAGTATTACTCCTTAATCCTACCCTCGTTATATCGCGCTTGTCCGTAGACACCAAAAAAGCGCGATATAACCGAAGTGAAAAAAGTAACTATTGAATCAAGGTTAATGACCTGGGACCTTTTGAAAGTTTAGTTTTTTATCCTATTGAGACAATCTTTTTAATAAAAGCAAAAGAAAACTTGTTTACCAATTGTTCTTGTAAAATATTTACATTAAAAAAAATATTGCTTTTTGGTGGAATACTAACCGGAAGTTTCTGCTTAAACTGCAAAGCGTTCAGATGTAGAGGAAACATGACAGGCTTTGTCATTATTTAAAAAAGTGGAAACTACTTTTCTAAAAAAAATTTTTTTTTCCTTGATGTCAAATGTAAAATCATTGCAAAAAGGCATAAGTTAATTTAAAGTGTCAAAATTCATTTTTTTTTTCATTCTTTTTTAAATCTCTAATTTGACCCCACTTTCAACTGTGACCACTTTTGAAATTTTATTTCACTGCATTAAATTTGCACTACTTTTATTGAAATGATTTCTTTCTTTTTAGCCTACTTTCCCGTTAAAAATAAAAGAAAGACGAAAAAAGTATTAAAAGTAGCTTAATGCATCTAAAAAATATCGCCAAGTCCAAAAAATATCGCCAAGTTAAAAAATATCGCCAAGTCAAAAAAAAAATATCGCCAAGTGAAAAAAATAAAAAGGTAAAATGAATATCGAAAAATTAAAAATTTGAAAGTAGGGTATTGAGATGGGGAATTTGTGTGTCGGTCGGTCGGTCGGTCGGTCGGTCTGTCTGTCCCCCCCTAATAACTTTTGAATGAACAGTCCGATTTGGACAAACTTTTTTTTGTTGGAAAGATCTCGGCGAGTACAGCTCATTCCCATATTTGATTTTTTGATTTGAACAATTTTTGGTTCAAATTTGAGCCGTTCAAACAACCGGTCCCGCGATACTAACTTTTTAATGAACAGTCCGATTTGAACAAACTTTTTTTTGATGGAAAGAACTTTTCAAGGATACTTCATTCCCGTATTTACATTTCCGATTTGAACAATTTTTCGTTCAACATTGAACCGCTCAAGCAAGCTGTCACCCCTAATAACTTTTGAGTAAACAGTCCGAAAAAAAATGACTGACTGTGCAGACGATTTTTTGTTTATTTATTCATTTGTTTTATTGAATTTATTATTATCATTATTATTATTTTTGGCAGACGATTTTTTTTGTAACAAAAATGTTTCATTCACGAGGGCATTTTATTCTTTATTTATATTTAACAACTGGCAACGGATTAAAAGTGAAATTCGAGACATTTTATCAACGGACGAGTTTTTTTTTTTTTTTCTTTGATAAAATGTGTTTTGATGTACTTTGTACTTTTAATTTTTTTTTTTGAAAACAATTGAGAAATTTTTCTACGGAAGAACTGTAACAGTTACATTCTTTAAAAGGTGCGACAAAACTTTATTTATTCATTTATTTACTTTTTATGTGTCTATTTCATCTGATGAGAGGGGTATATTTTGCTTTTAGAAATCAGCTTCAAGTGCTAAAAAGGTATGTTTGACATAATTTTTAGTCTTAGATAATCAAGAGAATAATGATCAGATGCTAGAATGCCGATGTCGATGTACGGGAAAGTAGGCTCGTTTAGTTCTTGACAGAACTTCTTGTTTGTATTGAAAGAGAGATTTCATGTAATCTTAAAACGCGTCTATGAAATATTTTCTTGTAATTTTGCTTTTCACAAAAGGTGATTTCGACATTCATTCGTCTAGGGATTATCTTTAAAAAATACATTTTTTTTTTAAGTCATCACTCCTATATTTGGATTTGAAACATTTCATTTGTGGTCATAAAACAGATCGTTTAAATTCTAGACGAAATAGAATTCCCGTAGCTACGTGCATTTTGAATGCAGATAAGATAACAAATTATCTTATCTATTTAAATATCTAAGGTAGAAAGACGGCTCATTTTACCTTTGATGCATTATGACGTCAAGAGTTTGATTTTGAATTCGCTAAACTTTTCTTTTTCTTTTGCTGTTGCTCAGTAGAAGAGAACGTGTATCAATACTCCACGGGATAAAGGCTTCTCCTAATTTCTTCCAACCTGTCATATTTTCTGCAATTCATTTCCATTGAGTCTCGTCTTTTCGACGACACCGTAATTTTTTATCTCTCGGTATCCAAACTACAGTTGGAACTCATTAAGATGGACTAATAGGGGATCCATGTCTTCCAAACAAATAAAAGTCTAGATCAACCAAAATACAGGAACCGCCACCAATGAAATCACCGGATTATAAAATCAGCTGCTTTTTAAAATCAAATCTGCAGGAACCGAATCCTTACAATATCAAAACATGTTAAAACTTTCCTTCAATAAAATCAGTATTGCCGTTTCATAAAATCAAGTTTTTGGGAATATGTTAATAATTTGAAAACGACAGTGACAGTTATAATCAGTGTTTCTTTTAGGCATCTCCCCGGGGGGGCACTGCCCTCCCGGAGAAAGTCAACTGCCCCCCCGGGGGAAACCTCAGTTTGCACTAACCGACACACACAAAATAATAACAAAAGAAATAAATCAATGAAGTGAAAATAATCAATAAACAAACAATTAAATATTAAATTATAAAAATAAATGAAAGCTTTAAAACATATATCGTATTTGTGTGTGTGGGGGGGTGGTTAAAGATGGCCTGCAATTGTATCTTAGGACAGAAAGAATTCACGAACCTTATCCTTTTTCCATTGACATCAAAAATCGCCTACAGTTGCGCTTTTTGTTTTGAAAGGAGGGGGGGGGGTTCATTTTCAGAACGCTTCCAGGGAGAGCCCTGAATTGCATTAATATTCATAATGTTATAAAAGAGAGTCTAAAAATGCGTTTTTAGGTCTTCAATTTTTAAAAATTTAAAAATTCTAAGTTTTCTCAAAGATGGTGGTTTATAATGCAATTTTGGAAAATTATGGAAGAAGGAAGTCCGTGGACCCTATCCTTTCCCTTATTGACCAAAAACGACTTACTATTGCGATTCCAGGATTTCAATTTCAAAAATTTTAAAAGGTAAAGTCCTAAACCCATCCCTTTCTCTGATGCCATCAAAATACACTAAAATTGTGTTTTAATGTTTAAATTTCAGAAAAATTTGCTGGGTAGAGTTCCGAACTCGAACTCTAACATCATCAGAGACGGCTTACATTTTCCTTTTCAGGACTTCAATTTCGGAAAAGTTTCAAAAGAGTGTCACAAACCACATTTATCTCCCCTATCTCATCAAACATAGCTTACAATTTCGCGTTTAGGACTTATTTTCTTGAAGAGAGTTTCAAAACCTGTCCCTTTCTGTAACTTAATCACACATCTCAACAATTGCGTGTTTAGGCCTTCAATTTGCAAAAAAAAAAAAAAATCTGGGAGAGAGTCCGTAACCCCTCCTCCTATTTATAAAGTGCCTTACCTTAAATATCATTGCAGGTGTCCTACAATTGCGTATTTAGAGCTCCAATATCGAAATATTTTGAGGGTGGTGTCTTGAACTTCATACCTTACCGAACGTCATCAACAATCCTACATATTTGTGCATTTAGGGCTGTAAGTGGAAAATTTTTCTGGGGGAGTGCCTCCAAATTCCCCGTAACATTTTTAAATATCTAACAAAATTTTGTTTTTGGAGCAAAAGAGTTTTTGGAGTTTCAGTTTCGAAAAATTACCAGGCGAAAAACTAAGTTTTTAAACATTTATCGCTTCTCCCATGGCAATGATGGCTATGAGAATTTATTTAGGGAGGGGGTAAGCCAATCATTAAGATAAATTTACGGATTGATATTTCAAAATATTAAAGTTTTTGTTGCGAGTAAGAAATTTTTAAGTTATTTCGGAGGGGACAGAGGTTGTCAACATCCACTCCCTTTAATACGTCCTTGTCAACTGCGGATCTAGTTTTGGAGGAGGTCATTGTTGGAAAAGGAGGGGGTCAAAGTGAAATTTAAGCGGTCAAATAGAGGGAGGGTTGGCCAATTTTATTGAAAGCCAGCTGACTTTTGTTTTTGGAGGATGTCATAATAAGAATGGGAGGGGGGAGGAGGGCAAAACTACAATTTTAGGTCTCAAATTTAGTGAGGGGGCAAATTTATCGACAAAAGTTCCCGAAATGCAGTTTAAGGCTATTTTTGCCCCCCCCCCCCCCCCGACCCGACCCGCTGGATTCGCGCCTATCTTTTTGCCCTTCCGGATTCTCAAAGTGCCCCCCAGGAGCAAAATGTCTGAAAGAAACACTGGTTATAATTATGTTGAAAATTGCCACAGACATAATAAATTTCAAAGTTATATAGTACCAAGAAGTGGAAGAGTCTCGGAAGAAGAAGAAATGCATGCCAAATTTGCACTCTTCAATGTAAATACGGTTTTCGTTAATCAAATATCTATATGCCAGTATTTTAAGTTCCATCTGGAAATAAAACTGTAAATTTTATTTAGTTTACTGTATTTTGAAACTTTTAAAACTACATAGAAATACAGTAATTTATTTATTATCTTAACTTTTTCTTCAAGTGTAGGTATGCCGGTTTATAAAATCAGCAGCTTTATGAAGTCAGATATCCTCAGGACAAATGTGATTTTAATAAGCGGCGGGCTCTGTAATTTATTTAAATTGAGCCAAGGTTCATAAATAATCGAACTGTAACAGTAAAAATTGTATTTCGAACTCAAGAGAAAGTGAAGAAAAAAAATCATTACAGAAAATTACAAAAACACAGAATAGAGCCTTATTGCTGAACTCCTCTTTTATTTATTCCGTATATAGATCTAAATGGCTATCCGGATTAAGTGAATAAAGGTTTAACAGGGTCCAGTGTAATGAGGGTTTGTTGTATGTAAGAGTTTTGTGGTTCATCATGATAAAATACGAGTTTGCACCCATAAGTACGTTTAATCTTTCGGGCTTTTAAAAACAGAAAAACTGTAGTCATCTCTCCAAATTTTCCAAATTGTCAGACAGAATTCGCCGAGTAAGGATTTTTTGGGAGGTCACAGCGACCTCCCCTGACCTCTTATCAGGGCGCCCTGATAAGAGGTCATTTTCGTTTCTTCTGGCAAAGTGCCCAATCCAGTTCCATTTAAACTTATTTACAGCTACACTACAAATGATATCAAAAAAACTTTGGTTTTCTGCTTAATCTCTCTCTCTCTCTCTATTCGTTTAGTTTTCTGTCTGTTGGAATGAATTCTAATGTGGATCTTTTCGTGCTTCATTAGATTATTTGAAGTTACTGTTCAGTTTCGCTCTTTTATGTCCAAATCTTGAAAGCATAATACATGCAATACTACATACAAGTCAAAAACTTTTGTTTTCAATCGAATTTAGGTGGTCAATTTTTAACAGTTTCTTACTTATTTAACGTATTACTTTTCCTTATAGAATAGATCAAGTTAAACCGTTTTTACCCTTTTTTCATATTTTACTGAAAACAGTGAAAGTTTTTTTTTTTTTTCGTTACAGCAGATGTATCTGATTTATTCGTTTGTTTGTTTGTTGTCCTGCTTCCTCACAGGGAGGGTGGACTTCTAATAAGACAACAACACACAGTACATTTCTTTTTAGCAGCACACAGAATAATACAAGAATGATTTACATCTCAAAAAGCGGGGAAAGAAACATCTAGGGCACCGGTGGGAATCGAACCCACAATCTCCGGCATTCAGAGCCAAGGCCCGATTAACCCCTGAAGTTAGAGAAGGCTCAGTCTCATTTTGAGGCTCCAGCTTTTTGAGGCGAGGGGGGAATATTTCACACGCTTGAGATATTGAAACAAATCTTGATAAGGGTACAGCTATTATTTCTAAAAGTGGCTCAAGCAGAATTCAGATTAAATTCTATTCCCTTCCCTCACTAATAAATAGATTTTCATACATTATAATGTAATTCTATGATTAGATGTTAAATTAGATTTATTACTTCACAAAATTAATAAAACTTAATATAAATACATTGTAAACCAGTTGGGCCAAATCTCACATTTAAAAATAGCTGGTGGTGGGATTAATGTTTTATGAAATGTCTTCAATTAAACTTTTCGGAAAATGTTTATTGAACCAATTTTAATGTTTACAATTACCTTTAGACATGCATTTAAAAGCAGAAACTGGAATTTCAAATCGCAGGTTTTTGTCATTTTTTGGCCCCCGGAAAATATTAAGTGGAAGCTCCAGCTTCCCGAGCCTTTTGGGTAATCAGGTCCTGATCAGAGCAAGCGTATTCCCCGCTCGGCTACGCAGGACACTTAAAATATGGAAAGCCAATTTGACACTAGTTCTACTCTAACTTTTCCACCAGAATAGTAAAATCATGCTGTCTAATTTCCGCACAATCTTATTAATGAACAACCCTTTTATGTCTTCAACAGAGCATTCTAATTTCAAATATTGCCATCCTCTATGAATATACACTGAAGTCACCAAAGTAGTTTGGATTGTTTCAGATCCTTTCTTTGAATCATTGGATGTAAAATCCATATTGCTGTTTTCCTTTGTTTAAAGTTATTGAGAATTTTGTTTTCTCGAGTTTTGTAATGAAAACTTTGGAAGTTGTTTTGACAATACATTCTCTAAGCTCTTAGTTTTGCCTACTGACGAGATGAATTTTCAAATAACTCAACTAAAGGCGTGTAACACTTTACTATATTTGGTTCCGACTCTCTGGTGCGAGATGGGGTTGCAGCAGAAACACATTGAATTAAACCTAACTTTTAAAATGTATGTAAGACCTATTTTAACCTAATGCTGCAAACCTCGTATTACATGTAGCAAGGCTGCAATAAATAATGTAGAAGTTGCTCAAAACCAAATCCTGAGATTAATCACGGGTGCAGTAAAAACGACTCCTATTGTATTCAAGCTACGTTATTACTTACCGAAAATAGAGTTAATGAACGTTGTTCAAGAGCTTCTGCTAAAAAAATAAAAAATATTTGGTTCCAAACTGCAAACCACATTTTTTAAACGAATCTTAAATGTTCAATTTCTGTGGGAAACAGGTAAGCTAGAGCTTGCTGTAAATAATTGCACATCTTCAAATTTTCGGAAACATTACATACCCTCATACAGTTTCAACAGGAAGTTTCAATGCAATGGGGTCAATCCATAGTGACTAACGTAACATTCAGAGCTGATTTTGTAACTGTTTTCACTTGTTACTTAAAGGATAAAAAATATTTTTTTGTTATGCTGGTGGATTTACAATGTACATGGTATACATGTATCATTTTTCTGCTAAGGATTTAAAACAAAATTAAGGCAGTAGATATTTTTTCAACCAAAATAGCCATGTGACTATAACGTAACATTTTTGCAACCCTGAAAATTAATGCTCATGTTGTGAGGCAAAAATTCCTCAAAGTTAAGCAAGTGTTAAATATTGAATGATATATTTGAAAAATGTGTAAATTTGGCTTTTAAAAACATAAAACATTTATTAAATCTTAATTTTTTTTAGTCTTAAGTGTCACTTTTACTCAAGATGGCGTGTGACTAACGTAACCATCGAATAACAAGCAATAGACTTACTACAAACTAGTTATTATGACTAATCTCAGTGATAATTACAATACTTTTCAAATTTTTTTAACTTCTTATGTTGTATAATTTTTATTTATTTATTTATTTATTTATTTATTGATACTTTTTTCACTTTGGTATTTTTTTTTTCTTCGGCTAAGGTTGACATTTCTATAGAACGACCCAATATCAGTAATCTTTTTAAAATCTTAGTTTTCAGATTTAAACAAGTATTACTTGCAGAAGGTGGTTTTATTCAATAGTTTACACTACTTCTGTTGCATGTAATAATAATAAATTTGTTTGGATTAATTTTTAAAAAGGGCAAAAAAGTAAGGCATCATTTAGCTTTCTTTTTTAAGCGGCAAAAAAGACCAAATCATTTTGTGCCTGTTTTTCGAAAATTTACCGATGAAAACAAATATAATTTTTTAATTAGTGCTGCCAAGTGCGAATGTTTTGCTTGAGTCAGCTAGTACTTTAAAAGTTCTCAAGCAAAGTATTTACTAGGGATGCACCGATAAGCAAATTGGCAGATAAACGATTAATCGGCTGTTGATAATCCGCCGATTAATGATTATGATGATAATTTTTAATGCTACCAATTGCACCAGCACTGTTTTATCTTTCCTTTTTTTCTAATTTCTATTTCAGAAAGTTAGCAATTTATTTTTGAGAAAAGATTTATTTTTCTCTATTTTCCTAATTTTCCCAAAGTAATTTCGAAATTTAATCCAATTTCTTTGAACTAATTTTCATGTTATACTTAATAAAGTTACATTATGTTGACTGGACTTAAAAAAAGGAGGAAGCTGTGGTGAGCAAGCTAAGTCAGGAGTACTTTTATTTATTATTTTTTCTATTATTATTGGCTATCTAACTCAAGACTTTTATTCTTTGTTAAAATTTAAGGCTAGCAAAAAGCACTATGCTAAGGAGAAAAGTTTCGCCACATGAAAAATGCTGCAATACTTGCTATATTTATTCAAAATATAAAATTAATTTTTTATTGAATTTATCAACTGTGAGGATTTTTTTTTATGCTTCGTTATTTGAGTTATTTGTTCTGTTTTCCTTCACTACAGTTTTATTCTACATGTTATACTTATGTTGCAGAAAATTATTTATTTTTTGTACAAAAATTATTGTATTTTTTTGTTCATGACATACTTAACGTTTTTTTCAAGCATTTTTTCTGCCGGTTGATCGGAAAAATTTGACTGATTATAAATACAATGAAACACTCATGCTTTACGCATTCCAATGCATAAGTTCAAGAATTCAAATATTCCTAATTGCATCATATGAATATCAGCTTTAAAGAATATCTTTTCATATTAAATTCAATTTTACGCACTGCATGAACTGTTTTTGTTTTGTTTTTACTCTGTACACTCTTTTGTACTTCATTTTGTAGCAATAATTTCAGAAAATTACATTTTAATACTGTTAATGAATTTATTCATCATAGATGTACGGTGAAGGTATACTTTGAAAATAATATTTTTAAAATATTTTTTCTCGCCGATTAATCGGCATGACTTGGCCAATTATTAATAATCGGCAACGTGGCCGATTAATCGGTACTGCCGATTGATCTGTGCATCCCTATTATTTACTACAAATCCAAAAACTAGTCTTATTTTAAAACTGTTAAGCGAACAGCATTATAGTATTTCACTGATCACAAGTTTAGACCATTGATTGCACTTGAGATTTGTAAAACTTGTTACCTGTCCGTATCAAATCAATCAGAAAGCAATATCGTAAACAATTTTTTAAAGAAATTATGTTTATATTTTACCTTTTCTATTGTTTTATATTACTGTGAATTATTTTTTACAGATGTTTGGATATGCATACGTCTTTTTATTTCTTGCCATTATTAGATTTACACACACTACTGCTTGTATGATTATCTACCTTGTCATTTTACCTGATATCTGTTGAAATAGAAAGGTTATCTCTCTTTGTAGTTGTCGTACTGATAATATGACTGACTGATAACTTTATTTTTATAGGCTTGGTTGTGACAAAATGGCTGTTATCAGAAGATGGGATCTTTTGGACATTCAAATGTATATATTTTCATGTACGTATGGGCTATTTTCAAAATAATGAAAATGCATTATTAAAAAAAAATAGCAATAATGATAAAAGAAAACAAATCTTTACACTATTAAAAATACCAATAACAACAAAAACGAGAAACGATTTTTTTCTTCAGAAAGAAAGCTGTTCTTCAGATGATTTTAAAATTCCACAGCTAACAACGCGAATTTAAAATAAAATAAACGCACTACAGATAATCAGGTGTCTGCAAAGCTAAATTTATTCTGTTGTTAACCACAACCACTTTATTAAAAATGAAAACCGGTGACTACGACTATTTTTTTTTTTTTACTGTAGAATGTAGTGATTACAAACTACTTTTGATATGTAGTCGCTACGTAAAAACTTTTACGTGACTAATTTTGCTGGAAGATTTAATTTGCCTATACTCAAAACTTCAAAAAGTTGAAAATTGAAAGGAATATTTCGTAAAAAATGAGTTAGATGACAAAAAATTGCCTGACTTAAAATGAATAACTGCAACCTAAAACTCCAAATTCCTCCAATAATAAATAATTGTAATACTGTCTAACATTTTTTCGCGAAACCTCCGTCGAATCTGCGCACGCGCCAAGTCTCTACTGATTTTCTCGAAGTAGGGGGGAAACGCAACGAGGAAGTAGCAAGCGAACAAAAACTGAAGGCATCGGGAAGTGCGCATCCTAAACCTATCTCCCCTTTTTCAAATGGAAGCGGTCGTGGCTGCCAGGCGTACAAAACGCAAACAGACAGTATAGAATTGCACTTCCGAAGGCGTTGAACTTCGGAGAACGATGGGACACGGCGCAACAACCCGCCTTTGGTGACTTTGGTGAGCAGCTATCGGAGGCTATTCTTATATGTTGAAATCTGACTGCATCTATGTACATCACTCTTATACAGTAGTGATTTGAGAGTTGAACTAGGTATCAAAAAATTCGAAAATTTACGAATATGCTGGATATCCCTGTCTTATCTTTGTGCTACTTTAACAAGCGTATATATTAATTAAAAGGTCAATTAACATTCTGCACCAACTTAAACTGCCGCAGGCGGTAAGAAGGGGATGAAGCCTCCGAAATACAACGCCGAAGGCAGTTTACTTCCTGGAAACAGATGAGTACAGTGTACATCAACCAGCCTCAGGTAGCTAGTTTACAATAAAAACTGCTCATTATAAGTCCAAAAGAGAGTAGCTTGCTGAGGGATTCCGATGATTTCAATGCAATCAATTTATTGCTTCATAGCAGTCCAAGGAAAAAAAATTAATCTTTTATAATTAATGCTTCATTATAATTCTACTTTAAAATGTGTAATTTTTGAAACTCTTTAATCAAATAATTTTTTAAATGTAATATGCAGAGCTCAGATGCCTTGTAATAATGTTTTAGCATGTTTATATATGATGCGACAGCCTAGAAGGCGGCCATTTGAAAGAGCCCAGGTTGGTTTCAAACACAACGTGTCCCCGTTTCCGATAACGATGAAGCATTCAATTTTTCTACGAACACACATGCACGCCGATAAATAAAATCCAAGCGCCAGGTTTGTTTGTTTTTTTTTTCCTTTTATAATTGTCTTATACACAGGATCTGCGTGTAAACATAACGACCTAAATATTCCTAAGTGAGAGAGCTGATAATTCTAAAACAATAACTTTTTATCGAAAAATTCCCTTGCCTTCATTAATTATGTTATCATTTTCATTCCACCAAGGGAATATTAAAAATGGATCATTCAATGGTTGATCGATATCAAGAAATAACATAAAAATTAGTTAGACGGTAATGGTTGGAAAATTGTATCAAAGAAAGTGAGTTGGTAGTTCAGCTTAGGGGTGAATATCAGGAAAAGTGCTAATTCGACCATGGACATTTTCAATCTTTAAAGATACTCAGAAAATAAAATTAATAGGGTATTTCGAATGTTCATTAGGAACAATTTTTTTTTTAATTAGGGGCATGGTCAAGGTGAACATTTACTCCCATTTTAGGGTGGTTGTCTTTGAGCGTTACCGACATGATGAGAATGCTACCGATCTGACAAATATTACAGATTTCACACTTAGTGTACAAAAGTAAACACTTTCACTGCCTTTTATGTTTGAAAAGAAAATAATTATTACTTAGAATTAATAATATTTACATAGCCTGAACGCTTTTTTTGTTTCATGAATAAAATTAGAGACTAAGTAAAAGTTAAAGTTTAGATTAGTGCAACAATTTTTTTTCAAACAGATAAATAGGCTAATAGTTAATAAATCAAAATAAAATAAAATTCTTAACACAATCTTAAAAGACGAAATTAATTCAAGACAGTCAGAGTTTGGCGGGGGAGGGAGATTTGCACTAAACTGCTCGTAAGTTTTCCATTTTAAAACAAAATTATATTTTTGGGTGCAGTAGTTACGAACAAAAGTCTGAATATTGCTTTAAAAGAAAAAAGGCTGTAAAATGGCAATAATTTTGTTTGAAAACTCAAATTTTGCGAAAAAATCAATGTCTTTAATGTGTCTTTTCTGAAGCATTTAAAAAAACAATAAATAAACTGCTTCCAATAATGGGAAAATTTGCCAAGAAAATCAATGCAACTTTAAAACTCAACTCAACAAACTCATAACACGAAGAAAGAATTGCGAAAAAACATCGGTAACGCACGCATCAGTTTCGCATCAAATATCTTCCACTTCGACGTTGCCGACATGACCGCTGCCGACATGACAAATTTCCCGCAATATGATAGCTGAACATCCCTAATTAAAGATTCGAGAATAAAAACACCTTATTATGTCCATGGCAATAGGTTTCTTTTCCATTATGCAAAAATAGATTGAAAAATTAATTTATTTTGTGTCTTAATTTCCGCTGCCGACATGACACTTCATTTGGTAGAAACGGAAAAGTCAAGATTGAACAAATCTTACCTGTAATTTAATGCAACTGAAATGAAAATTTTCGATCAAAACTTAAACATCATATATTAGGGCTTCACCCAGAGCACTTTATTAATACCAAAAAATGTTTTCTCTTGAAATTATCATCGCGGAATTTTTTCGCTCATCATGTTATGAAAACTAGTAACAAGCAGAAATTGCATTTTTTTATCAATATAAATTCATTTTATTTGAACACAAGAGTTTATCTTCATAGACGAACATAAAACATGTTATTTCCTTCAGAATATGTTTCTGCTGCGATGTTTTACAATTCACAGGATTTTTTTTATTTGTGATTCGAATGTGTGACGCGCTGCCGACATGACATTAAAGCAATAAAAAGAGTTCTACTGTCACGAATTAAAGCGAAATCTAAAAATTTTGGTATGGATTGTATGTGCGACGCAGTTTACAGATAGTTTAGAACTATTTTAGGTTTTTATTTGGAACTGCTTGGGGAAATTCATTTGTGACTTAAATTAGCACTTTTCTTGATATTCACCCTTAGACTGTCTGGTACAAATAATCGTTGCTATTCGCAGGGATAAATTTAAAGTTGATGAGAACCTAAAAGTTTCTTTAGTCATGTGGCCCTTTTTGTAAGTCCGAATAAACTGTGTTGGTGGGAAATGTAATTATCTGTCTAAATACCTGAACTTAAACATGTATTTTAGTAATGAAATGGAAAATCTTCAATGCGAAATCTCTTTTTTATTCATAAAAAATTTGCTAATACACACCCAGGTGGAATATATGTTAAAAACACAATTGCTAAGGTTATTTTCCTTTCTTTGAAAATAATTCAAAAGAATTAATTAATTTTTCTTTGCCTAAAATATCTTTGATGCAGTATAGCTTGCACTTTTAATGCATATGGGACTGAAGAAACATTATTTGTCTTGTGCAATGAGTTATAAGTAACTCATTGCATATTACCTAAGCTTTTGCCTTCAAATTTCGAGTTGAGCCGCACCATGGTTTGCGGAAGCTCGCTGGTTAGATAAATTCATTTTATCTACCAGTTTGTTGGCTATCTTTAGCTGCAATAAGAGGATTTTTGCCTCCAGATCGGTTATTGGCTATTCCTGACTGAGAAGTCCAGAATAAGGATGAAACTGCAATCTCGGGATGTCATGACCGAGCTGTGGGTCTAATTGCTTCAGTTCTGCCTTAGCCCTGGCTTATGGACGGTAACTCATTGCATATTACCCAAGCTTTTGCCTTCAAATTTCGAGTTGAGCCGCACCATGGTTTGCGGACGCTCGCTGGTTAGATAAATTCATTTTATCTACCAGTTTGCTGGCTATCTTAGCTGCAATAAGAGGATTTTTGCCTCCAGATCGGTTATTGGCTATTCCTGACTGAGGAGTTCAGAATAAGGGCGAAACTGCAATCTCAGGATGTCATGACCGAGCTGTGGGTGAAATTGCTTCATTATTCGTCGTGATTCACTGCTACTCTGTCTAAATGAATTTTTAAACATTTGCTCTAAATGAGTACTTTATATCCTATCTGTCATCAAATAGAATAACCTTTAATTTGTTTTAGCATATACATGAAAGGCTTTTAGAAAGATTTTTAATTTTTTTTTCTATTGATTTTGCTGTTGCGACTAGCAAATTATATTGTGATTATCTTTGATTTTTATTTGTTTCCCATGTCATCTAAAAAAATTTATTGCTTTCAAACTTTATGTGTGTTTTAATTGACGAAGTTTATCTTAATAGGAGGTCAACAATCAGGGATGGAATTTACTTTAATTTTTAATTTCATGTTATTTGTTGTTTGGGAATTAGCGACTGCCATTTTAAGAGATTTTTAAGTGGGTCCTTTATTTAGTGTGATGTTATTTACAATACGTAACAAAATAGTGCAAAACTCCACATATTCTAAAGACATTGCTACTTTTTTTCTGAAGATATCTTTTAAAATACAGAATTGTGATTTTATTATTTTTTTGCGACAGATCTATTTTTGGCGGAAGCACTCTTTTGCTGTTCCTGATTTGTTTCTGTTGTCAAAAGAAATTGCAAGCCAGAACTCTCGGGATGGCGGATATAACTAACTTGGAGAGCCAGCGGTCTAGACAGGTAACTCTAATACTTAGCTTTTCTTTCCAAGTTTTTTCCTTACTTTCTAACTATTTCATAAAGTATAACGAGCACATTATGCTCTAGTAACGATTCTTAACAGGTGGTCAGGAACGCCCAGAAGGGAGGTCACCCGGGCCTCCCAAAATTTTTCCTCGGTCGGCACATTCGGGCTGACAGTTCGGCAAATTTAGGGATGCAATATATTTTGTGATATCTCGAGCAGAGCACTGATGTTCCAAAATATCACGCCCGAGTATTACTCGTGGTAATTTTTTGTTGAGTGCACCGTACTGTTATACCCGAATATATCTCAGTAGAGGTTTATTTCGGCTTCATCTCTTTGTCAAACCCGACTTTATCTCAGGAAAAGCTAATTTGCGTTCAATGTAATAAACGGATTAACTTGACAGTTAAAACGTTAATGGCGAATCATCCAGGAAAATAGCACTAACAGTTACACGGAATAAATATTCTTCATTGTTTAATAGGGAAGGGGTGCACTTAAAAATCTTGCTGCAGGGGAAGGGGGGGGGGCGGAATAATCAAAAGTTAACGAAGAGAAGCTGATCAAAATATTTTATTTAAAAATGTGAATTTATAGAAAAAACTTTTTTTTTAAAGTCATTTCTCTTTGCCAGTCCCGTAGCTGCTTTTATTTGTTTTTTAATACATGTATTTCTTAAAAATTTTATCCCTCTCCCTGGTGGGCTTGAATCACCAACCTTTCGATAAACAATCGATTACGCCACGGTTGCTTTGCTAAAGTGCTCCTCTGGTAAATTGACAATGTTTGCCTCTTTTTTGGGTAGTAGGAAATTGTAATGGGCAGTGAATTGAATTGGATTACTTTCGTAGTCGTTTCGCAAAAGTACTCCAACTCAAATCTACCGCAATGATGCTTTTCCACTAGCGAAAAAGAGAGAAACATCGTCAATGTCGAGGGTCAACTTATCAGAGAGGAGCATTACATACACCCAAGCCTTAAGGTCCTTTTGATTCAGAGGTTAAAGTACTGAATTAGCATCACGAAGGTCCCTGAATCGGACACACTTAGGAACACACATCCGTACGCCGCAATATTATTTTCCTTGCTATGCGATTTATAAAAATAAAGCTCTGTGCATGCGTGTTGAACGTGGCAGGTGGAACGCTTTTTTATGATGTTTCTTTCTAGTTCACTGCCGTCAACATCTCACATGTAGCATAGCTTCAGTAAGGACGTGTTTCTCACAACAACAAAATTACTTCCTTACTAGAAACACTAGAAGCATAAACACCGTAGATTGTGAGAAGATGTTTGAGATAAAAGAAAACATTCTGCGAAATGATTTATAAAGCATTAAATCCGGAAGAAATGTGTCAAAATCTCACAACTTTTCTGTTGCAATTCAACCTTCTCAGACTCAGCAAAGGAAGCCATAAAAACTGACCTTTGATTACGGCCTTCTGAGACGATAAAATGTATCAGTTCTTGCGCGTGCACTTAAATAACCATCAAAATAGTTCGTAAACTTGCAGGTTGTAACCTTGAAATTTTAACTTTAGTTTAACGACCTCGAACTTTTTTTCATTTTTTATTGTGCTATAAGTGGATATGCCCGGCGTCGCGCTGGTTAAAATGCGACATGCGAAAGCCTAGAAAGTATTTTTTGTGACAACGTGGTTAGTTAAAAAGGCGTGAAGGACAATATAAAATCAAACTTAAATGTGTCATTTATCCGTGATGATTTTCCTACTTTTGAAAAAAATAAAAACAGTAGTATTATATAATCAAGGGTGAATACTCACGAAAGAAACATTTCTTAACTAGTTGAATTGAGAGAAGCCTCAGAAAACTACGCGAAGCAAAGACAATATATAAATATATATATATATATATATTGTAACGAGTCCGTTGCACCTTCAACTTTCTTCAAATGAGCATTCCAATCTTGAGGAAGTAACTATAAATTTATTTACAAGTGTGTACACTATTTACAATAAGAGCAGGAAACAATTGCTAAACATCCAGCAATTAGGCAGCGAACAGTACACTGTACTCTCAACAGTAATTCAGCACCACGTATCTAACGTGAACAGTAATTAAGCAATTACAAAAGCAAAACAACCATCCGCCCAAGCGAACGAAAACGCGTCACCAGATCAAATCTGAAAAGAACTGACTGACTTGTGTTCAAGGCCAGCTATTTATACTCGAAACGTAGTTTCGATAATGTTCCAGCAAAATCCGGAGTATTCCAAATCATTCATAACTTGAACAATTCCATTGAGAAAGTTCTAGCGATAAAAAGAAAAAGAAAAAAAAAGAAAACACTCCGAGCGAAAAATGTCTTCACGCTTATTAAATGCAGGGCAAGTGTAAAAACTACAAAACGTTACAGGGCCGGTATACGAGTGATAAAAGTGATATCTTCAGATACATTTGCAACATGTCGCCAGATAAAACCAAAACTAATGAAAATAAAGCAAGGCAGGAAAAACCACAACTATTTACAAGATTTGTAACATTGCCCCCTTCCCAAGGACTGCACGTCCCGGGCAGTACAATCCCCAGAAAGGAAGCAAGGGAAAACTTACAGATACACACATTGCATGATGACCAATCATAAACATGATAAACAATAACAATGAGAACATGAAAGAAACACTAACATTGATAAAGTCATATTACAAACAATTAAAGGCAAAAGTTATTTACAAAATTTACAAACAAGTTACCATGGTAGCTTTAGATTTATTTTACGAACTATGGCCATAGTATGGGGCTAGCCGATCATAATGTACAACCCTAGGTTTGGAATGTGATGACTTCTGGATCCTCACTACGACGTCGTTCAGCCGGTGGAGGACTGTGTAGGGTCCATCCCAATGCGACTGCAATTTGGGTGATAGACCTTTACGTCGGATGGGATTCCATAGCCACACCTTGTCACCTTCTTGAAAGTCATGGCCAGTGGACCTTGTGTCGTATCGGGTCTTCATCTTCTCCGTCGCGATGTTGATTCGCTCCCGTGCGAAGTGATGAACGTCCTCCAACCGGGCCTGGAGATCCTGGACGTATTCCTCAGGCGATGAAGGCGCATCTGGAGGGAGACCGAAGACGAGATCACAAGGTAGCCGAAGCTCTCGGCCGAAGAGCATCTGTGATGGGGAATATCCGGTGGTCTCGTGGACAGCACTGCGGTAGGCCAGCAGAAACAGAGGAAGTTTCTTGTCCCAATCCTGTTGATTTTTGGAGACCATAAGCGAGAGATTATTAAGGATTGTCCTGTTGAATCTCTCCACCATGCCGTCCGATTGTGGGTGTAGTGGTGTCGTTCGAGTTTTCTCAATTTTGAGGATTTTACATAGGCCCTTAAACACAGCAGAGATGAAGTTTCTCCCCTGATCGGAATGGATCTGCAAGGGTGTCCCATATCTCGAGATCCAATTCTGGACTAGAGTCTCTGCTACAGTGGTAGCTTCTTGATCCGGAATGGAATATGCTTCGGGCCATTTGGTGAAATAGTCAATGGAAACGAGAATGTATTTGTTCCCTTCAGTAGTTTTCGGTAGAGGACAAAGAATGTCGATCCCGATTCGTTCGAAAGGAGCTCCTACGTTGTAAAGATGTAGCTTCCCGCGGCTTCTTCTCTTCGGTCCTTTACGGGCAGCACAGGCGTCACAAGAATGACACCACTTCTGTACGTCATCCTTCGCCTTGCTCCAGAAGAAGCGCTCTCGAACCTTGTGGAGGGTTTTCAAGACACCAAACTGTCCTCCTGTCGGACTACTGTGCAATTCCTTTAGAACGTCAGGAATTCTTGATCTGGGAAGGAGTAACTGCCATTTGAATGCTTTACCATCGTCAGATTCCCATTTCCGATACAGGACGCCATTTCGCAACTGGAGAGATTTCCATAGAGCCCAGTATCTTTTCGTTGCAGGACTGTAGATAGAAATGTCTTGCCAACTAGGTCGCCGACTGTCTTTTTCTATTAACTCTATGATAGGCTTCAGGTCTGGGTCTTCAAGCTGATCTTTTCTAACTTGGTCGTCACTCCATGGATCAGGATCTGAAGATGATGAAGTTTGACAGGCAGTAGGGATTGTCGTCCCGTACTGTTTCTCAATTCGGGAGCAATAATGGCAGTTCTCGGAACAAGGTCTTCTTGATAATGCGTCAGCATTACCGTGTGACAAACCTTTTCGGTGCTTAATCTCGATGTCATATTCCTGGAGCCGCTGTATCCACCTGGCTACCTGGCCCTCTGGATTCTTGAAATTCAAAAGCCAAGTTAAAGAGGCATGATCAGTCCGGAGCAGGAATTTACGGCCGTAGAGGTAATGATGAAAATGTTCTACAGCTTTAACTATGGCGAGCAATTCCTTTCTCGTGACACAATAATTTCACTCCGACTTGGATAAGCATTTGCTCCAGTAAGCGATGACATGTTCGTTACCGTCTATTTCTTGAGATAAAACAGCTCCAACGCTCTCGTGGCTCGCATCAGTGTCAAGTATGAAGGATTTTTCAGGCTGAGGATAAGAGAGAATAGGCGTTGATGTTAAAGCCTCCTTCAGCTGTAGAAATGCATCCTCGCATTCTTTGGACCATTCAAATTTTTGTTTGCTCTCCGTCAGCTTATGCAAAGGTCGTGCAATGTTGGAAAAACCCTTCACAAACTTCCTGTAGTACGTGCAGAGCCCCAGGAAACTTCGCAGCTGATGGACATTTTCGGGGCGGCTCCAATTCTTGACTGCAGATACCTTATCTGGATCTGTTCGTACACCTTCGGAAGAGATAATGTGACCAAGGTAGTTCACCTCACGGCGGAACAAATTACATTTGGACGGGCTTAACTTCAGGTTGGCTTCCTTAAGCCTCTGCAGCACCTTCCTAAGATTAACCAAATGTTCCTCAAAACTGCGTCCTATGATGATGATGTCGTCCAAGTAGACAAGACAGGATTCATAAGAGAGTCCTCGCAGCACTGATTCCATTAGACGCTCGAACGTGGCTGGTGCATTGCAGAGGCCGAAGGGCATCACTTTAAACTGCCACAAGCCTTGTCCGGTTGTAAACGCCGTCTTCTCTCGGTCGTCGGGGTGTATCTCCACCTGCCAGTAGCCGCTCTTTAAATCCAGGGTCGAAAACCACTTGTGTCCAGAAAGGGTGTCCAGAGTGTCATCGATCCGTGGAAGAGGGTAACTGTCCTTCTTGGTGATGTCATTCAGACGTCGGTAGTCAACACAAAATCTGGTGGAGCCGTCTTTCTTTCGGACCAAGACGATAGGGGATGCCCAAGGACTGGATGAGGGTTCGATGACGTCATTCTCCTGCATCTCTTTTACGAGGATCTCAACCTCTTCCTTCTTGGCGAACGGTAGTCGTCTTGGATGCTGCTTGATAGGGGGATGATCTCCAGTGTCGATCCTATGCTGCGCTAAACTCGTGCGACCAACATCTTCGGGTGTAGATGAAAACACCTGCTTGAAGTCGTCCACCAATTTTTCCGCAGCGTATCTTTGATCCTTCGATAATGCTGCACTCCCAATTAATTTCGAAGTCAAGGATTCGGAAGACACAGTCTCGGAGGAATCAATTCTTCTGATGATGCAGTTTACGGGAGTACAAGTTGCCAACACTTCTCCTTTCTTAATATTCCTCGGTCTTTCACTTACATTGGCGACTCTCACAGGAACTGCATTCCTTGAAAGGTCCACAAGCGTAGAGGCCACCAGTACTCCTTTTGGGCTATTATTCTGGTTAGGATATTCAATGAGGCCGAATTTAAAGCTGTTGTTTTCTTTGATGGAGCCAGGTATTAGTACTTCTGATCTAGAGGGAATCAATAAATCTGTTTGGGCTATTATTTGATGAGCGGATTTTAAGTTATTTTCAGCATTGAAAATTGCTATGTCTTCCCTCATCGAGTGCAGCTCATTATTTTTAAGGTCGATAGAAAAATCAAATTTTCTCAAAAAGTCCAGTCCGAGAATGAAGGGATCTGTAATGTCAGCGACGAATGCCGTGTGATGGTAAGTGGCGCTTCCGAACATTATTTCTAAGTTCACTTTTCCTTCAATCTCAATTTTGTCACCTGTCACAGTTTGGAGAGTAACGCAGGGCGGCGTCCATAAGATCTTGAGTCCAAATTGACGAGCCACATCAGTCTTAATAATGGTAACGTTGGCTCCTGTGTCCACGATCATTTCGCAGGGAAACCCATTCACATATGCGTAAATGAAGAGTCCATTGCAGCCGCCACTTCTTGAGGAAATCTGGAAAATTTTGGGATGGGGCTCATTCCAATTTGGCGACCTCCGCCCCGCGAGATTGCCATAGCTTAGTTTTCCTGAGCTGAAGAGGAAGAGGTACCCTTCCCTCTTGTTTCTTGGCGGGCTTCGCAGTTCCTTCGTACGTGGCCCTCACCGCCACATTTCCAGCACTTCAGTGGTTGTCCACTTTGGTCTTTGCGAGCCTTCTTCAGGGTCCCCGACATCTCTTTGATTTGTCGCTCAATTTCCGAGAGACGAGTTGAGATCGAATCCTGGGCGCTCACTTCCACGCCCCTGATTGAATGGCGATCCTTGCGGGATGTTTGCTGTGCAGCCTCGAACTTCATTGCGTAGACCAGACCGGATTTAAGATCTTTGATGTCCGCCATCCGGAGAGCCGTCTGAATTTCTGGACTTCGCACTCCGTCTATGAAGTAGTTTAGGGCCAGGCTATCGCGAATATCCGAGGGACAGTTCGAGAAGGCGAGATGGGAAAGCCTCTCAACATCTGCTGCAAAAACTTGCAGAGTCTCTCCAGCCCTCTGGAGTCGGGATTTCAGCTGGAGTTGGCTGAATTCTTTTTGGCATGCTTCGCCAAAGCGAAGCTCCAAGGCCGATGATAAGGCTTCGAAGTCACGGTGCTTATCCTCTGGGAAGGTCTGTAGTATTTCAGCTGCATCCCCTCTCAGCGAGGCTGCAAGTTGACAGGCTTTCGTGGAAGAGTCCCAGGAGTTTGCTTCTGCAACGATGAGGAACTGCTTCTTGTAAATATTCCACGAGGTCTTCCCGTCAAATGTGGCCAGTTTAATGGATGGACGAGAAATTCCAGTTGTAGCTACACAGTCACTTGAATTGTTGGAGGATGCTGATAACTTCGATTCAAGTTCTTTAATTTTCTTGTCCACATGGTTTTCTACTGTGGTGATTCGATCTTCTAGGGCCTCCACTTTATTTTCCATGTTGGTAAATTTAGTTTCCACCAAACATTTCATTGACGTTAGATCGCTCTTTATTTCTTCTTGATTAGTAGCCAGATCATTTTTTAATTGTTCTTGATTCGCAGCCATGTCATTTTTTAATTGTTCTTGATTCGCAGTC